>PVJL010008928.1:0-62039 GCA_004026885.1 Lyroderma lyra
TCTTTGCTTTCAGTTTTATATTCTGCATATGAGTGAAATCATGCAGTTCTTTGTTTTTTCTGTCTGGCATATTTCACTTAGCATGATGATCTCCAGGTCCATCCATTTTGTCGCAAATGGCAATATTTCATCTTTTCTTACAGCTGAGTAATATTCCATTGTGTATATGTACCACAGCTTCTTTATCCAGTCATCTGTCGCAGGTACCTTTGGTTGTTTCCATGTTTTGGCCACTGTGAACAGCGCTGCAATGAACATTCATTCCCAAATTTCTGAGGAACCTCCACACCATCTTCCATACTGGTTGTACCAGTTTGCATTCCCACCAGCACTGTGTGAGAGTTCCTTTTTCTCCACATCCTCTCCAGCACTTGTTATTCCTTGTCTTGAAAATAGCCATTCTGACAGATGTGAGGTGATATCTCATTGTGGTTTTGATTAGAATTTCTCTGATAGTTAATGAGGATGATCACTTTTTCATATGTCTGCTGGCCATTTGTATTTCTTTGTGAGAAGAGTTTCCGTTTAGTTCTTCTGCCCACTTTTTAATTGGGTTGTTTGTTTTTTTGTTGTTAAGTCTCATTAGTTATTTATATATTTTAGATATTAGACCTTTATCTGATGTGTCGTTTGCAAATATTTTCTCCCATTCATTTGGCTATCTCTTTGCTTTATTGATGGTTTCTTTTGCTGTGCAGAAGCTTTTTAGCTTGATATAGTACCATTTATTTATTTTTGCTTTTACTTCCCTTGCCTTTGAGGTCAGGTTCATGAAGTCCTCCTTGAGCCTTAGATCTACAAGTTTACTACCTATGTTTTCTTCTATGAAATTTAGTGTTTCATGTCTTATATTAAGGTCTTTAATCCATTTTGAGTTAGTTTTTAACATATGGTGATAGTCCAGAGCTCAGATTCATTCTTTGCATATATTTTTCCAGCTTTAACAGACTCATCTACTGAAGAGTCTTTCTTTCCTCATTGCCTATTTTTTGCTCCTTCATAAAAATTACTAGTCCATAAATGTGTGGATTTAATTCTGAGTTTTCAGGTCTATTCCATTGGTCAATGTTACTTTTTTGCCAATATGAAGTTGTTTTGATTATTGAGGCTTTACAATATAAATTGAATTCGGGGTGTGTAACACCACCAGCCTTATTTTTTTTTTTATGTAGTACTGCTTTGGCAATTTGAAGTCTTTTATGTTTCCATATAAATCTGATAGTTCTTTCATCTCTTTCACCAAAGTATGATTTTGGGGTTTTGATAGGTATTGCAATAAATCTGTAGGTTGCTTTGGGAAAATGGCCACTTAAAATATTCCCTCTTCCTATCCATGAAGAGGGAATATTTTTCCATTTATTTGTGTCTCTTTCAATTTCTTTTAAATGTGTCTTGTACTTTTGCATGTATAAGTCTCTCATATTCTTTGTTAAGTTATTTCCTAGGTATTTCATTCTTTTTGTCTTGATAGCAAAAAGAATTGACTCCCTCATTTCTTTTTCTGAAGATTCATTGTTTGTATGTAGGAATGCTATTGATTTTTGTATATTGATTTTGTAACACGCTACTTTACTGTATTTACTTTTTATTTCTAATAGTTTCCTTGTGTAATCTTTGGAATTTTCTATATAAAGCATCATGTGATCTGCAAATGGTGACAATTTGATCTCTTCTTTCCCAATTTGGATACCCTTTATTTCTTTCTCTTGAGTGATGGCTGTGGCTAGAACTTCCAGTACTATATTGAATAGCAGTGGTGACAGGGGGCATCCCTATCCTGTTCCTGATTTTAGGGACTTCAGCTTTTCCCCATTCAGTATGATGTTAGTTGAGGGTTTGACATATATCGACTTTATTATGTTGAGATACTTTCTATACCTATTTTATTCAGTTCTTTTTATCATAAATGGATGCTGTATATTATCAAATGCTTTTTCTGCATCAATTGAAATGACCATATGGTCTTTATCCTTGATTTTGTTTATGTGGTGTATCACATTGATTGATTTTCATATGTTGAAGTAAACTTGTGCTGCTGGGATGAATCCCACTTGATCATGACGTAAAATCTTTTTGATGCATTGCTGTATTCTGTTTGCTAATATTTTGTTTAGGATTTTTGCAGGTGTGTTCATCACAGATATTGGTCTATAATTTTCTTTTTTTTGTGTTGTCTTTACCAGCCTTGAGTTTTAGGGTAATGTTGGCATCATAGAATCATTTAGGAAGTGTTGCTTCCTCTTCAAATTTTTGAAAGAGTCTGAGGAGGATATTTGTTAATTCTTCTTTGAATGCCTGGTAGAACTCCTTGGTGAGACCATCTGGTCTGGGGCTTTTGCCTTTAGAGGAATTAGGAATATTACTTTCAATCTCTTTTCTATTGATTGGTCTATTTAGATTATCCAGTTTTTCTTGGTTCAATCTATGTAGGTAATAAGTTTCTAGCAATTTGTCCATTTCTTCTAGGTTACTAAATTTATTGGCTCAAAGCCCTTAATTATATTCTCGTAATTCTTTGTATTTCTGTGGTATCAGTGGTAATTTCTCCTCTTTTGGTTCTAATTTTGGATATTTGCATCCATTTCTTTCATCCTTTGATTAGTCTAGCCAGAGGTTTGTCAATTTTGTTTGTAATATTAGTTTTTTCTGCTGTCCTTCTATTCTCTAATTGGGTTAGCTCTGCTTACATTGTTATTATTTCTTTCCTTCTGCTGACTTGGGATTTTGTCTGCTCTTCTTTTTCTAGTTCTTAAGATGGGATGCTAAAGTGTTTACTTGTGATTTTTCTTGTTTCTTAACATAAGCCTGTAATGATACACATTTCCCTCTTATTACCGCTTTTGCTGTGTCCAATACTTTTAATATGTTGTATTTTCATTGTCATTAGTTTTTATATATTTTTAATCTCTTCTTTTGTTTGTTCTTTTATCCGGTCATTTTTAAATAAGATGTTGTTTGATCTCCATGTGTATGTGTTTCTTTTTGTTTTCCTTTTACAGTTGATCTCCTATTCCAAAGTTCTGTGGTCTGAGAATACACTTGGTATGGTTTTGATCTTCTTGAATTTGCTGAGCTACTTTTGTTTCCCAGCATGGCATCTACCCTTGAGAATGTTCCATGGGCACTAGAAAAGAATGTATGGTCTCTTTTTGCTGGATGAAATGTCCTATAAATGTCAATTATATCCAATCACTGTAATGTGTCATTTAGAGCCAATATTTCCTTATTTATTTTCTGTTTGAATGATCTGTCCATGGCTGTTAAGGGGGTCTTTAAGTCTTCCACAGTGATCGTGTTTTGTCAATTTCTCCTTTCAGATTTCTTCGTAGTTGCTCTGTATATTTTGGTGCTTCGTGGTTGGGAGCATATATATTAATTAATGTGAAATCTCCTTGTTGTATTGTGCCTTTTATCATTATGTAATATTCATCTTTGTCTCCTTTTATCTTTTCTAACCTGAAGTTTATTTCATCAGATATTAGTATGGCAACTCCTGCTTTTCTCTGCTTGTCATTTGCTTGGAGTATTGTTGCCCATCCTTTCACTCTGAGTCTGTGTTTATCCTTATGGCTGAGGTATGTTCCTTGGAGAGAGCATATGGATGAGTTTTGTTTTTAATCCAGTCTGCTATTCTGTGTCTTTTTATTGGTGAATTCAATCCATTAACATTTAGAGTAATGATTTATATGTGAGGCTCTCCTGTGGCCATTACTTTTTTATTGTTGTTTTGTTTTATTTTTGTTTTTTTCTTGTTGTCCCAACTTTATTCCATTTGTCTTGATATTTTGTTTCAGGTTAAAATGCCTCTTTCAGTATTTCTTGAAGTGCTGGCCTCATGCTGGCAAATTTCCTCAGCTTCACTGTGTCTGTCTTTATTCCTCATTCATATCTGAAGGATAATTTTGCTGAATAATTTATTCTAGAATGGAAGTTTCTCTCTTTTATAGTTTTAGATATTTGATTCCACTCCCTCCTGGCTTAAGCAATTCTGCTGAAAAGTTTGATACCATTCTGATGGGTTTTCCTGTAAAGGTTATTATTATTTTTTTCCTGGCTGCCTTGAGAATTGTCTGCTTGTCTTTACTTTTTGATATCTTTAGTACCATTTCTCTCAGAGAAGATTTGCTAGAGTGCATGTATCTTGGGGACTTTTTTCTTCTTGAATTTGGGGTTTCAGATCTTTTTATAGGTTTTAGAAAGTTCTCACCTATGATTTGTTTAAGTATGTTCTTTGTAGAGTGCTCTGCTCCTTTTTCTCATCCCATTATCCTAATGTTGCTTTGTCTCATAGAGTCAGATAGTTCTTGCAGAGTTCTTTCAATCATTTAGGTTCTGCATTTCCTATATTCATTTTTTGTGTGATGTTTCCATGTTCTTATCTTCAATATCACTACTTCTTTTCTCCATTTGTTTGGTTCTGTTTCCTGTGGCAGTTATTTTGTTTCTCAATTCTTTTATTCTACTATTTATCTCTTGAATTTCCACATTCTTCCATAAGTTTTTAATTTCTTTGTTAAATTGTTCCTTTTCTTCACACATTCCCTTTCTTAGGTCATTTGCCTCAGCTATGGTGTTTTGGCAGTGTGTTTTGATTACTCTCAGAGCC
This sequence comes from Lyroderma lyra, assembly GCA_004026885.1. Classification (NCBI taxonomy): domain Eukaryota; kingdom Metazoa; phylum Chordata; class Mammalia; order Chiroptera; family Megadermatidae; genus Lyroderma; species Lyroderma lyra. The sequence continues at coordinate 4,607 of PVJL010008928.1, forward strand.
TTCACAATGGCTACTTTAAATTCTCTGTCACTTAACTCAGTAATTTCTAGGTCTATGAGATCCATTTTTGGGGATTTTTCATCTTTTTTCGAAGCAACTTCAGATATTAAGGTACTCATATTGTCTGCTGCGTCTTTTTTAAAATTCATTTTTATTGTTAGACTTTTTGGGGTGACCTCTGTTAGCAAGGAATACATAGGTTTCAAGCATACAATTCTACAGTGCATTGTCATCTTGTTGTATAATAAGTTCACTACCTAATGTGACTTCTCTTTCCATCACAGTATGTTTAGCTTCCCCTCCCTTCTCTCACACCCCTTCCCCTTTCTCCCCTCCCTAACCCACTCACCCCAAAATAAACATCAAACTATTGATTGTATCCATGGGTTAATTGTTTGTTCATTCCTTTTTTCTCTATTGCTTCCAGGTTTATATTCTGCATATGAGTGAAGTCATACAGTCCTTTGTTTTTTCTGTCTGACTTATTTCACTAAGCATGACGATCTCCAGGTCCTTCCCTTTTGTTTCAAAAGGCAATATTTCATCTTTACTTATGGCTGAGTAATATTCCATTGTGTATATGTACCACAGCTTCTTTATCCAGTCATCTGTCGCAGGGCACTTTGTTTGTTTCCATGTTTTGGCCATTGTGAACAGCGCTGCGATGAACACTGGGGTACATAAGTCTTTGAGGACAAAGGTTTTCATGATTTTTGGGTAGATCCCCAGAAGGGAGATTGCTGGATCAAATGGTAACTCCACTCCCAATTTTCTGAGGAATCTCCACACTTTCTTCCACAGCGGTCATACCAGTTTGCATTCCCATCAGCAGTGTACCAGAGTTTCTTTTTTTCCACATCCCCTCCAGCACTCGTTATTCTTTGTCTTGTTGATGGCAGCCATTCTAACAGCGGGATGTGATATCTCATTGTGTTTTTGATTTGCATTTTCCTGAGAGTTGATGAGGATGAGCATTTTTTCATATGTTTGCTGGCCATTTGTATTTCTTCATGGGAGAAGTGTCTGTTTAGTACTTCTGTCCACTTTTTAATTGGGTTGTGTTTTTTGTTGTTAAGTCATATTAGGTCTTTATATATTTTAAATATTAGAGCCTTATCTGATGCGTTATTTGCAAATCTTTTCTCCCATTCAGTTGGCTGTCTCTTTGCCTTGTTGATGGTTTCCTTTGCTGTGCAGAAGGTTTTTATTTTGATATAGTCCCATTCATTTATTTTTGCTTTTACTTCCCTTGCCTTTGAGGTCAGGTTCATGAAGTCATCCTTGAATCCTAGGTCTATAAGTTTAGTACCAATGTTTTCTTCTATACAGTTTATTGTTGCAGGTCTGATATGAAGGTCTTTATTCCATTTTGAGTTATTTTTTGTGCCTGGAGAGAGTTTACAGCTCAGGTTCATTCTTTTGCATAGGTTTTTCCAGTTTTTCCCAACACCACATACTAAAGAGGCTGTCCTTTCCCCTTTGTATGATTTTTGGTCCTTTATTGAAAATTATTTGTCCATAAATTTGAAGGTTTATTTCTGGGTTTTCAATTCTGTTACATTGGTCTATATTTCTGTTTTTCTGCAAGTACCAAGCTGTTTTGACTATTGATGTTTTGTAATATAAATTGAAGTCAGGGAATGTAATGTCACCAGTCTTGTACATTTTATGTAGTATTGCTTTGGTAATTTGAGGTCTTTTTTGGTTCCATATAATTCTAATAATTGTTTTATCTATTTCATGAAAGTATGGTTGTGAGATTTTATTTGATATTGCATTAAATATGAGGATTGCTTTGGGCAGAATAGCCATTTTAGGAATGTTAAGTCTTCCTATCCATGAACAGGGGATATTTTCCCACCACTTAAAGTCTGTTCCAATTTCTTTTAAAAGTGTCCTATAGTTTTCCGTGTTTAAGTCTGTCACGTTCTCTGTTAAGTTAATTCCCTGGTATTTCATTCTTTTGTTGTGATAGCAAAGGGAATTGTCTCCCTCATTTCTTTTTCTGTGGATTCGTTGTTTGTATATAGGAATGCTGTTGATTTTTTTACATTGATTTTGTATCCTGCAACTTTACTGTATTCATTTATTGTTTCTAATAGTTTCCTGCTGGAATCTTTGGAATGTTTTACATAAAGGATCATGTCATCTGCAAATAGTGACAATCTGAACTCTTCTTTCCCAATTTGGATATATTTTATTAATTTCTCTTGCATGATGGCTGTGGTTAGAACTTTCAGTACTATATTAAATAGCAGTGGTGACAGGGGACATCCCTGTCTTGTTCCTGATTTTGGAGGGATAGGCTTCAGCTCTTCGCCATTCAGTATAATATTAGTCAAGGATTTGTGGTATATGCCCTTTATTATGTTGACATACTTTCCTGCTATACCCATTTTATTTAGCGTTTTCATCATAAATGAATGTTGTATCTTGTCAAAAGCTTTTTGTGCATCAATTGATATGATCATATGGACATTATCTTTGATTTTGTTTATCTGGTGTAGCACATTGATAGATTTTCATATGTTGAACCTTCTTGTGCTCCTGGGATGAATCCCCCTTGATCTTGACGTACGATCTTTTTGATGCATTGTTGTATTCTATTTGCTAATATTTTGTTTAGGATTTTTGAATCTGTGTTCATCAGAGGTATTGGTCTATAGTTTTCATTTTTTGTTTTGTCTTTGTCAGGCTTTGTATTAGGGTAATGTTTGCCTCATAGAATGACTAAGAATGTATTGCTTCCTCTTCAAATTTTTGGAAGTATCTGAGGAGGATAGGTGTTAATTCTTCTTTGAATGCTTGGTAGAACTCATGGCTGAAAACTTCTTGTCCCAGGCTTTTTCTTTTAGGGAGATTATGGATAGTCATTTCAATCTCTTCGTTATTGATTGGTCGATTTAGATTATCCAGTTCTTCTTGGTTAAGACCGGGTGAGCTGTAAGTTTCTAGAAACTTGTCCATTTCTTCTGGGTTGTTAAATTTAGTGGCATAAAGTTCTTCATAATAATTTCTTATAATTCTTTGTATTTCTGGGTTATTAGTGGTCATTTCTCCCTTTTCATTTCTAATTTTAGATATTTGTGTCCTTTCTATTCATCCTTTGATTTGTCTTGCCAAGGGTTTGTCAATTTTGTTGACTTTCTCAAAGAACCAGCTCTTTGTAATATTAATTATTTTTATTGTTCTTCTGTTCTCTAATTGGTTTAGCTCTGCTTTAATTTTTATTATTTCTTTCCTCTGCTGACTTTGGGTTTTTCTGCTTTTCTTTTTGTAGTTCTTTAAGATGGGATGGTAAGGTGTTTACTTTTGATTTTTCTTGTTTCTTACGATAGGTCTTTAATGATCTAAATTTCCATCTTATTACCACTTTCCCTGTGTCCCAATAATTATGATATGTTGTATTTTCATTGTCATGAGTTTACATATATGTTTTAATCTCTTCTTTTATTTCTTCTTTTATCCAGTCATTTTTAAATAAAATGTTGTTTAGTCTCCATTTATATGTGGTTTTTTCTACTTTCCTTTTGCAGTTGTTTTCCAATTTCAAATCTTTGTGGTCTGAAAATACACTTGGTATGATTTCGATCATTTAGAATTTCCTGATGGTACTTTTATGTCCCATCATATGGTCTATCCTTGAGAATTGTCCATGAGCACTAGAAAAAAAGGAGTAGTCTTTTTTTGCTGGATGAAGTGTCCTGTAAATGTCAATTATGTCCAATTTCTGTAATATGTCATTTAAAGCTGATGTTTCCTTATTTATTTTCTGTTGGCATGATCTGTCCATGGCTGTTAGCAGGGTGTTTAAGTCTCCCACAATGACTGTGTATGCATCAGTTTCTCCTTTCAAATCTGTTAGTAGTTTCTTTGTATATTTTGGTGCATACTTGTTGGGAGCATTTATATTAATTAGTGTCAAATGTTCTTGTTGTTGTATTGTGTCTTTTATCATTATGTAATGTCCATCTTTGACTTTTATTATGTTTTTAAACCTGAAGTTTATTTCATTAGATATCTGTATGGCAACTCCTGCTTTCTCTGGTAACCATTTTCTTGAAGTATTGTTTCCCATCCTTTCACTTTGAGTCTGTGTTTGTCCTTATGGATGAGGTGTGTTTCTTGGAAACAGCACATAGATGGGTTCTGTTTTGTAATCCAGTCTGCTACTCTGTGTCTTTTTATTAGTGAGTTCAGTCCATTAACATTTAGATGATCGATATGTGAGGATTTCCTGTGGCCATTACTTATTTCTTTGTTGTTTCTTTTTGTTTGTTTGTTTCTTTCTTGTTGCCCTAACTTCGTTCCATTTTTCCTGATGTTTTGTTTCCAATCTAAGAGCCTCCTTCAGTAGTCCTTGGAGTGCTGGCCTTGGACTTACACATTCCCTCAGCTTCTGTGTGTCTGAGAAGGTCTTTATTCCACCCTCATGTCTGAAAGATAACTTTGCTTGATAATTTATACTTGGCTGGAAGTTTCTCTCTTTTAAATATTTGAATATTGGATTCTACTCCCTCCTGGCTTGCAGAGTTTCTGCTGAGAAATCTGATGCCAGCCTGATGGGTTTTTCTCTAAAGTTTATAGTTCTTTTTCCCCTGGCTGCCTTGAGAATTGTCTCTTTTTCTTTTGTTTTGGACATCTTTATTACCATGTGTCTTGGAGAAGATCTGTTAGGGCCCATGTATCTAGGGGACCAGTTTTCTTCTTGAACTTGGGGTTCCAGATCTTTCCATAGGTTTGGAAAATTCCCATCTACTACTTATTGAAGTGGTCTGTTAAATGCTCTGCCCCTTCTTCTAATCGTATTATCCTGATGTTTTATTTCTTGGACTCAGATAGTTCTTGCCAATTTCTTTCAATCCTTTTGGTTCTATATTCCCTTTTTTCCTCTTTCTGAGCTGTTTCCATGTTCTGATCTTCGATATCACTAATTCTTTCTTCCATCTGGTTGGCCCCGTTTCCTATGGCAATTTCTTTTTTCCCTTCTTTTTTTGTATTATTTATGTCTCGCATTTCCATCTCGATCTTCCTTATGTTCTTATTTCTTTGTTTAATTGTTTATTTTGTTCACAGAGTTCCTTTTTTATGTCATTCATCTCCTTTTTTACGTCATTCATCTCAGCTATGGTGCTCTGCCAGTATGATTTAATTTCTCTCAAAACCTTTAGAATGGCTACTTTACATTCTCTATCACTTAGTTCAGAAACTTCTAAGTCTAAGAAACTGTCCTCTGGATAAATTTCATGTTCTTTCTGAGGAGTTTTAGTTTTTAAGGAATTCATCTTTTCTGCTGGGTTCTTCCTCTTTTACATGAGGGTTTTATGTTCAGTACCCAGATTATTACTTTTGTGGTGTCTTCCTGCAGGGTAGACACTTGGTGGCACTGAATGTCAAGTTTTGGGAGAGAGGGGGGTGTTCATTTATTATTTTTGATCTCCTGCTACGTTTGGAGGTGATGTGCATCTATCCCTGGGAGAGGCCAACAAGAGACACTGGGAGGGCAGCTCTGCCTTCTGCCCTATGCTAGGGGAGCTGGGTGATGTGGGCCGAGGCTGTTTCTGCTGCTGGGCCAATGCTATCAAATCCATCTTTCTTCCCAGGCCTGATTCATCATCTAGCTGTCTGTGGGCTCACACTGCTTTTAGAAACCAGGGGTGCGTGATCAAGTGTGTGTACCATAAATCCAAAGCTGAGACAGTTGGGTCACCTTTGCAGTGGTCTGGGAACAGAAACTGCAGCCCTTTGTAGGAGCCGTAAGTACCTGCGCTGTGGGTCTCCAGGGGCCCAGAAGCTGAAGTGTCGTCTCAGAGTCTTTGCTCAGCCCTCCTACCACTCAAAATTTTAGAGGCTGGCTCCCCAACTTCATCCCAAACACGCCGCTCCAAAACCTAGCTCCCCTGTGGTCTCCCACCATTCTGTCATTTTGCTGGCTTTTCCTCTCCACTCCCGTGCACTGTGCTGCTCCCGGATAGTCAACAGCGATCATGTCCGGTTGCAGTCTGTCTCTGCTCCCTTCCCTCTCTCTTGCTTGCCACCTTCTCTCCAACCTTCAGGTGTTTACTTGTGATTGGTGGATTTCTCAGGTGCTCTTTTTTCACTCAAGGTCCTCTTTCTTGGCTCCTGTGCAGCTGTTCAATTGTGTTTTCTGAGAGAGGCTTTACGGACCTCCTCTCCAGTCGCCATCTTGCCGTCCCCTCCTGGGTTCTTATTTTTTAGTATGAGGGCTTTATGTTCAGCAGAACCCAAGACGTTTTCTTTTCTGATTATTTTCGTGATGTCTTACCTTAAGGCAGACACTAGGTAGCATTCTGGGCCAATTTTTGGAATATAGGGGAGCTGTTTAAGCATTATCTCTGGTCTCCAGTCATGTTTGGAGACATAGCACTTCTATTAGCAGTTCCTCCACTTCCTGCAGTTCACTGGGGAGGCTGTAAGAGATGGAGAATCCAACAAAATGCATGCTGGGGCAGTGTACCTCCTGCCCTTTGGTAGGGAAGATGGGAGAGATAAGGGAGGCTGATGGGATGCAGGCCAAGGCCACTCTTCCTGGGCAGGGTGAATGTTATTGAATCCATCTTTTTTCACTGGCCTGGTCCAGTGACCAGCCATTTGGGGCAGAGCCTGAAGGCGTTTACTCCATGAGGGCACGAGGTGCACACGAGCCATGAGTTCAAAGCCGCAGGCCTGATATACCACGGGTCACGCAAAAGCAGCTGGCACACCTCCGTTATGGGACAGGAACTGCAGCTATGTGGAGCAGCCATGCTCCTGTGTTCTGTGGTCCGCATAAGTGCTGGGAGCTGATGTGCTGTCTCTGGGGCCCCAACTCAGGCTGCAGGTGTTCAGAGTCCTTGTTCAGCCCTCTTTCTACCCAAGAGCTTCAGAGGCTGGCCCCAAGCTCTGTCCCCAACATGCTGCTCTAAGTCCCAGCTTCCCCACTGTCTCTCACCATACTGCCACTCTGGCTTTCACTCTTGTTGCCTCTTGGCCATCTTTCTTTTGTGCACTGAGCTGCTCCCAGATAGTCAGCTGAGATTGGATCTTGTTGGGATCCATCTCTGCTCCCTTTTCTCTCTCCCACTCATCCCCTTCTCTCCAACCTTCAGATATTTGCTTGTGATGTGTGGATTTTTCGGCTGTCTCTGTGTAACTCAGGGTCCTCTTTCTTGGCTCCTGGACAGCCATTCAGTTGTGTTTTCCAGGAGAGGCTTTAGGGACTTCCTCCTCTTTTGACATCTTGCCCTATCTGTGTCTAATTTATGTTCTTTTCCTTCTACTTTCTTCTAGTTGCACTATGGTCTCAGTTGGGTACCTCTAGGTTCAGTATTTATGGCAAAGCCAAATATTTCTGACATCCTCACTTTTATTGTGATTTGACTTCTTTTAATCTAAATATTTTTCTATTTAAAATTCTTCAAATACAGCTGATATTTAGTACTATTCCATATTAGTTTCAGGTATACCCCATAGTGATTAGGCATTAATATAATTTACTAAGTAATTCTCTCTTTTATTTTAATACTCATCTTGCTATATACATTGTTATTACAATATTATTAACTATATTCTGTATGCTGAACTTTACAACCTCTTGACTATTTTGTAACTATTAATTTGTACTTCTTAATCTCTTCATCTTTTTCACCCATCCCCTCATGATCATCTCATCTAGAAGCCATATTTTTTCTCTGTATCTATAAATCTGTTTATGTTTTGTTTCATTTTTACTTTGGTTCTCAACCTTTCTGAATCTAGATTTTTAAAGTCTTATTAACTTTCTTCATATTGAGCTTCTTCAGGATGAAAAAAATGGAGAAAAAGTTGGGGTATGTGAAAAGGGCCTTGAGTTTTTGAGCACTAAATCTGAGTTTCTAAGTATGCACCCTTAAACTTCTTTAGTCAGGTCTGGAGGCAACATACTTAGTTGATTAATAAATGAATTTAGTATAGGTTATCTTTAAATGAAATATAATATGTAAAATAAACATTTAAGTAAAAGTTTTCTAATTTTTTTCTCATTTGGGTTTTCTGACTCATTTTGATCTTTTTACTTCTTGGATCAAAAATGTGGATCCTCGAATGATTATTGAATATACTCACAATCAGGAAAGGAAGTTATTAATATTTGCCAAAATGGCTGTCCCATTCATTTCCTGAGGTTAACTTTGTTTTCAGTTATTCAATAGCTAGCAACATTTGGGGATGTTCTGACCTTTCAAAGAAGTCACGTATAGCTTAAACTACAGATGAAAGGAAAGCACAGCCTTTAACTAAAGTACTGTGTCAATGCACAAATAAAAATGTAAAACAGAAACTGCATGAAAATCAAATATCTTATTCTATAATTCAATTAATTCAACACTTTTAAGTAAACAGACATGCATCTGGAAAGCTTATTTTACCTGTGTTTATATTATGAATTTCTGAAGGGTAATTTATTTAACAGAAATATTTTTGTCTAACTTACCTATGTGACTGTTGCAGAGTGAAAGTAGCTGCAAACTTTTATTGATAAAATGATTTGTATGATTTGCATTGATAACAGAGAAGGACAAATTTATTCTAGTAATATCAACTAGTTGTCTTGGTATTTGAAAAGTGTATCTATCTGTCAAGTGCACTCATTAGGTAGTCAGAGTGAAGTCAAGACACTCAGATATAGAAAAAAAGCCAAACACATTTTTTAACACAATTTTTTTTTTGTGGAAAAGCTCTCCTTGCATTCTATTGGTCTTAAAAAAACATTTTTAGGCATCTGACATAAATTATGGGTATTGTGAGTGTTTTGTTTGTTTGGTGTTTTAAATGAAAGTTAATAAATAAAAAAATACCTATTTTCTTTATTTATCAATTTATATGAGAAATAGTTCTTGAGCAACCACTTATAACTCTTATAATTCTTTGTAAATTTAAAGTGAAAGAGGAAAATGTTAAGTAAAAAAACACATCATGTTTATTATATATTTTGCTATTAAATGCTGAGATAAAACTTCGCTCTCTTTTATCTATATATTTAGAAAAAAACTTCATTTCTCACTTTAACCTAAAAAAACTTAGAAGAAGATTTTAAAAATAAAATTATATATATATTTATAATCTCAAAAGTTGAAAGTCTGGTAGATTTTGTTTTTTTGTTATATATTTTAGAAATTTTATTCAGAAATCCTCATAATGTCATAGAATATCTATCTGGTAGCCTTATCATGTATGCATAACACCATGAATCCTGTTGTAAAATACCTAACTATGACTTAAATTAATCCATATTATACATCCAAATAGTTAACTTTATCTCACACCTTCTATTTTAAGACTTAGGAGGTTGTTTTCTATCAACTAAAAGTTTGAATAATTCTTTAAGGAGTTATTATTTATTTGACCTAATAAATAATATTGTCCTAGAATCACTATAATTGATTCATACGTTTCTAAGAGTATGAGACACTTCCAATAGATGCATTCCCTTATTCACACACATAGCTAATATTAATACTACTTATATTCTTTAAAAATGACTAAAACAAAAAGAAATGACTAAAAACCACATAATATACTTGAGTGCTTGAATATAATACTCTACAAAACTGTGCCAAGCTCCTCTATCATTACCACTACCACAACTTACATTTATATAATTTGCATTATTTGCATTAATTGGATTAATTTGCTTCTCTCTGATAATTCCAGGAATGAACCATTTAATATTACCTACCACTCCATTAATCTTAGCACCTAGCTTTTTGCTTTATGATTTTTTGATGTCAGTTTTTTCTTTTGTATTATTTATTTATAATATGTGCATTTTGTGTATAATATTTGTAAATACAAATCATGAATATTATCAATGTCATAGTTAATATTTGCACACAACATATTTACAGAGCAATATTTTAAGTATTTAATATGTATTAACCAATTTATTGTTTATAAGAACCCTATGAAGTAGGTACTATTATTATTCCCATTTGACATTGGGTAAAATAACATACTGAGTGATTAATGACTTCCCCAAATCTTACAGCTAGTAAGTGATATAACTGAGATTTCAATTCATGCAAGCAGCCTCTGAACTAAGATATATTTCTTATCCACAATAGTATTGCAGAAAAATTAGAAAACACAGGTTAGGCAAAGAAAATAACATTTAAAAATCTTATTTTCACGTATAAAACTTAACCATTTTTAACATTTAAGTTTGATAGACTATGTTGTATTATTCTAATAAGATTATTATATATGCATACATTTATAGTTTTTTACTTAATAGTGTATCATGAACAGTTTTGTATGCCAAATACAGCAATATATTCATAATTTAAAATAGTTCCACACTATTAGTTATTTGCTATACTAGTTATTATTATGTAGAATTTTTTCATTTTCATTATTCTAATCAATTTTTAAATAAAACTCTCTTATTTTATATATATATGTATGTTAAAATTTTTTGAAGTGCAGCATGAGTAAACTATTTTATTAGTTTAGAAAAACTATGAAAAGGTTAAATACTTAAAATAGATTTTGATGTAACATTACTTCATTAATGCATTGAAGCAAGCTCTAACTTTCTATTAAAATAGACGATGTAGTTCCCCAAAATTACCAATATTTTAATATGCATAAGATTGGGTAATGAAATTACATAATTTTTATGCTGAAGTCATGCTAAATACAATTTTTCTCACGTTAGTATACATTTTCTGAGTTTTTCATATGAACCTAATCTTCAGGGAAGTTTGGCTCTTTAAAGGAACTACATTTAAATCACCCTAATATTGCATTGTATTAAATTACTCTGTAAATGAGTTATTTCAATATTGGTTGCATTTTGCTCAAAATTATTCAGGTATCTTAAATTAAAGTTCAACAGACATATCACATGGAATGAACTTTATTTAGCAGAACAACAAAGTTGATGAAAGCTTAAAATAATTTTAAGTTGTGGCTTGTAATGGAGTAAGACCCAATTATATTGAGAGTAAAAACCTAAATGTTTTGAGAAGGTACTTCTAAAAATATTTGAACAACAGTACTTATACATTTCAAAATGAAAAAATTAAAAATTATGGTAAAATTCAAAATATTCTTCAGTTAAGAATATTTTCCTCTTAGTTTATCAGGTACCTTTGAGCTATAAAAACATATTATTAATTAAAGGTATTATTGTCTACAAATAACGCAATTGACAATACCAAAACTTTCAATTTTAGTAATAATATAAGGTTACTTCAAAGATTATTGAGAGGTTCCCTGCTGGTGTAGTGGCTAGGCTTTGGCGCTCTCAGTGCCATGGCCTGGGTTTGATTCCCAGCCAGGGAACCACCAAAAACAAATAAACAAACAAACAAAAAACCCCATAAAAATAAAGTAAACAAAAAGATTATTGAATAAAATTTTATGACAGAAAATTAAGAATACATAAGAATATATAATTCAGAAAGAAATTGATATGGTATTAAAGAGAGAGCTAAAAAACTTAATAAAGTACACAATTATACACTGCTAAAATTGTTACACCTATAAAAAAACATATAGAAAATTAATATGAATGAAATATTTTGCTTACATATATTAGTATATTTTTAGAAATAATTAAATTTTGAAAATATTTTTGAATAAAATAATAATGTATCTGTTAATATAATATAATCAACCAGAACTATAAAAATATTTATTAAAGTAAACAATTTTCCTTAATATTATTTCTTTTAAATTATTTTTAAGATAAAACAAAAACTTTAATACAATTTTTTTCTGTTGTATCTTCACATTCATTCCATCGTCATCATAGAGTGAAGAATTCAATATTAGTGAACAATTATGATAGAATTCATTTCCAGCATGTTTACTATATGCCTGGAATTTTCATACAATAGTCATATTTTTCAATATAACACACTCTACTTTTTTTATAATGTAGGTAATTTATTAGTCCATTTGCAACCTAGTGTTTGAAATCTAATTTTTTACATTTTAGTAGTTTCAGCATACAGAACAATGTAGTGGTTAGACATTTACATAAATCACAAACTAACAACCCCAACAAATTCACTACACATGTGACACTCTACTTAGTTATTAGAATATAAATAAATATATTTCTCATATTGAACTTCACATTTCAGTGACTGGTTTTTAAAATTATCCTTGACATTCAATATTATTTTATATCAGTTTCAGGCATAGACATTTATATAATTTATACAGTGGCTTCTTAAGTAGTCTACTTTTCATCTGACACTATAAATGGTTTTTACAATATTATTGGCAATATTGCCATACTGTAATTTACATCACTGTGACTCTCCTGGATACATCAATTTGTACTTATTAATCTTTTCACCTTTCTCAACTAGCCACCCTACCTTCTCTCATCTAGTAATCATCATTTTGTGCTCCATATGTATAAGTCTGTTTCTGTTTATTTGGTTTATTTATTTAGTTTTTTTTTAGATTCCCACTATAGATGACATCATAGGGTATTTGTCTTTCTCAGTCTGACATATTTAACTCAGCATAATTCCCTCTAAGTCCATCTATGTTTTTACAAATTGTGAATTTTTCTCCTTATTTTGATAGAGTAATACTCTGTTGTATCTCTACACTACAATTTCTTTAATCACATGACTATTGATGGGTACTTCTGTTGTTACCATAATTTGAATTAGTGTTTTGTACTTCTGTAGAGAAATTCACAGTATTAAAATTGCTAGGTCAAGGAGGAAAAAGATGGTGGTGTAAGAGGACATCTCTGAATCTTCTCCTGGAAATTTCAAACTGAACAGCAAAAATTTGACAAGGAAATTCCCAAATGACACAGCTTCAACTGAAAAATCCACCCACTGCAAGAAAACACTTAAAAGTCAGAGAAAGAAAAGTTAATGGGAGGAAAGGAAAGAGAGCAGTGTGGAGATGGCACTGCAAAAGACTGGGGCTGGCTGAAGAAAGACTGAGGAGGTGTTCGGGGGAAATGGACTAAAGCAAAGCATGATCCCAAGTGGGCAAAGGAGCATACAATGGAAGCCCTGCAAGGGGGTGAGATAAAGTCCAAGCTTGAGTTCAGAAGCACTAGGACTGGAACTGGACCTCTATTCTCTGGATGTGATAGGGCCTGAACAAAAGGGTGCTAAAGTGCCTGGAGTAAAACAAGGACCCAGCCAAACATGGTCCAAAACTAGGAGCTGACAGTCACAGAAATGGCTTTACAAATTGGCCTTCAACAAGCTTGAGACTAAGGGCCAAAATCTAGGTGGTTGCTGACCAAAACAAAACACAATACTGGGTGAAACGTGGACTTGGGAAAAGGGAGTAATGTGGTGATGATGGTATGTAACCATCCTTGTGTGCTCCTGATGAAGGATCAAGCTTGCTTTGTGGCATACATTTGTCACAGATCCAGTAATATCCTAACAGAGGGCCAAGTTTGCTTTGTGTCATGTAACTACCCAAGCTCTGGTGTGCTCCTGACAGAAAGCCAGGCTTGTATTGCAATGCATGCCAGGCATGGTTCTGCGTTATCCTGATAAAGGAGCAAACTTATGCTTCAGACTGCACCCCGAACCAGCCCTGAGGGCTCCTGATGGAGAAACAGGCCTATGTCACATCTAAACCAGGACCCAGGATAGTGAGTAACCTCAGAATAAACAGCAGTGATGACTCACACTGCCCTCACCACTAGGTAAAAACTAAAAACAAAGCTGGGCTCTTTCTCCTTGTTCTCTGTCAAACTATCATAATCCTTTGCAACAAACAAGCTCTGCATTTTTCTTAACAAACACCGCCCCCACAAGAACCAGTGAGGGGGCTCAAGGAAACTGTAAAACAAATGGACAGCAGCCTCTGCCTGCACTGATCTCATAGGCAGAGAATATCATTTGCCACAATATTTTTGCCAAAGAAGAGGCACATTGAAACCAAGGCAACTGAGCCAAAGAGGAGAGGCACACCATCCAGTAAGCTCTGAGAGTTGGAAAATTAAACAACCAACAGAAAACACTGGAAGATGCTACAGTGACATCAACTGGGAAGTAAGAGGAAGACCTCTCAATATCTGCCAGGGAAAAAAGTCCTTATGCCCAGAAAGAGAAACACATCAACTACAATGAGCTCCCTTGAGAACAAAGAATCTCAGAGAGAAAATGGAAAATCTCCAGGAAAAAAACTCACAGATTTGAATATATATGCTCTAACTGACAAAGAATTCAAGAACACTGTCATAAAAATACACAGAGACCTCAGGGAATTCTGACTGAGTACTAAGATCCAGATAAATAATCTCAGAAAAAAAAATCTGAGCAAACTGAACACTATAACAGAAATTGAGACTATAAATAATAATCCAATAAAAGTTCTAGAGACAAACAATGCAATAAAAAATAATTAGCATGAGCTATCCAACATATGAAGTAAAGTTGACCAGATGGTGGAAAGAATTAGTGGCATTGAAGATAGAAACATAGAAATTTAAAGGAACGAGAAAGATGGAGATTTGAGAACTAAAAACAGGAAAGATATCCACAAGAACTATCTGACTACATTAGAAAGAAGAACGTTAGAATAATAGGAATACCAGAGGAAACAGAACAAAATTCTAATAGGAGCTTAATCAAACAAATAGTATACAAGAACTTTTCAAAACCTATAGGAAGACTGAAACCCCAAATTCAAGAAGAAAACAGGACGCTTAGCTACCTGAATCACAACAGATCTTTTTCAAGGCACATTATAATGAAGCTATCAAAAATTAAATACAAATAAAGAATTCTCATGGAAGACAGAAAAAAAATAAACCTTCAAAGAAAAGCCCATCAGGCTGTCATCAGACCTCTTAGCAGAAACTCTCCAAACCAGGAAGGAGTGGAATCATATATATTAAATATTAAAAGAGAGGCACTGCCAGCCAAGGATAATCTGTTCAGCAAAAGTATCCTTTAGATATGAAGGTGAAATGAAGACATTTTCAGGCATGAAGAAGATGAAGAAATTCTTTAACACAAAAACAGCACTCCAGAAAATATTGAAGGAGGCTACTAGACCTAAAACAAAATGCCAAAATGATTGGCAAAAAGGACAATAAAAACATAAATAGAAAAGAAGTAAAGGTTTAAATTCCCAAAACAGAATATAATTAGAAGTATGCTTAGAAAAAGAACCACGACATATATAAAATTTTCCTTTTTATAAACCTCATGGTACCTACTCAAAAAATAAAAAAGAAAGAAAGAAAAGAACCCCCCTCAAAAAATGAAAAAACCAGAACAAAGGCACAAAAACAAACCAAACAAACAAACAAAAAAGAAAGGAAAAGAGAGAGAGAGAGAAATAATAGGAAGAAATAATAGAATATGATCAAACTAAAAAAAACTGACAGTAAGAAAAATAAAAGCAAAGAACAAACTAAGACTCCTAACAACAACAACAAAAATGGCCATAAGAAATCTTCATATACCAATAATCTAAATGTAAATGTAAATAGATTGAACTCACCCATAAAAAGGTACAGAGTAGCTGACTGGATTAAAACACAAAACCTATCTAGATGCTGTCTCTAAGAGACATACCTCAGTCACAAGGACAAATAGACTCTAAGTGAAAGGGTGGAAGACAATACGCTGAGCAAATCGCATGCAGAGAAAAGCAGCAGTACTTATACTTATATTTGATAAAACTGACTATAGAATACATAAGAGTCAAAGATGGACATTTCATAATGATAAAGAAGACAATACAACAAAGAGACATGAAACCCATCAATATATATGCCCCCAGCTATGAAGCAGAAAAATTTATAAAGCAACTACTTAAAGATATAAAAGTGAAACTGACAAAAATACAATTATAATAGGGGACCCAAACACCTCCTTGACATCCATGGATGATCATCCAAACAGAAAATTAATAAGAAAATATCAGTTTTAAATGATACATTATAGCAATTTGACATAATTAACATTTAGAGGACACGCTATTTTACAATATAAGACTATGCATTGTATTCTAGTGCACATGGAATATACTCAAGAATAGACCATATGCTGAGATACAAAACTAGCCTCAGCAAATTCAAGAAAATTGGAATCACACAAAGCTTATTATCAGACAACTAAGTCTTAAAATTAGAGATCAGCTGAAAAAAAAGAAAGAAACATACAGACTTAGAGACTACAAATCATGTTATTGAAGAGTGACTGAATCAAAAAAATGGAAGATTAAAAAATGCATAGAAACTAATAACAATGAAAATATACAACATATAAAAATTATTGGGACACTGCAGAATCAGTAATAAAAAAGAAATTTTTATCATTACAGGCCTATCTCAAGAAACAGCAAAAAGCACAAATAAACAACTTACCATTACATCTTAAAGAACTAGAAAAGAAACAACTAAAAAAGCCCAGAATCAGCAAAACAAAGAAATAATAAAACTTATATCAGAGCTAAATGAAATAGAGAACATAGAAATGATAGAGAAAGTTAATGCAATGAACAGTTGGCACTTTGAAAAAATCAATAATATTCACAAACCCCTAGCTAGACTTACCAAGAAACAAAGAGAAAAAACCACAACTAACCAAAATTAGAAATAAAAGGGAAGTAATTATCACTGATATCACAGAAATAGAAAAGATCTTTGAAAAATACTATGAAAAATTTTTTCAAATTTAACCAATTTGAAAAAATGGACAAGTTTTTGGAAACATACTCTACCTAGACTGAAGCAAGGAAAACTGGACAATGCAAATAAAGCAATAAACAGTAAGAAAATTGAAATAATAATCCCAAACCTTCTTAAATGTGTAAGCCCAGAACCAGAAGGTTTTAACAATGAGCTTGCTCAAGCATTCAAAGAGGAACAAATGCCTATCCTCCTCAAAATCTTCCAAAAATTTGAAGAAGAGGCAATATTTCCAAACACATTCTACAAGACCAACTTAACCTTAATATCAAAGTCTCTCTCTCTCTCCACACACACACACACACACACACACACACACACACACACCACAAAAACTATAGACCAATATCTCTGGTGAACACAGATGCAAATATCCTAAACAAAATACTAGCAAATATGATACAGACATGTACTGAAAAGATTATACAACACCATCAAGTAAGATTAATCTCACAAATACAAGGATGATTCAACATAGCCAAATTAATCAATGTGATACACCACATGAACAAACTAAAACATAGAAACCATATAATCATATCAATTGATGCAGAAAAATCATTTGACAAGATACAACATTCATTTATGATCAAACAGTGAATAAAGTGGGTATAGAAGGAAAGTACCTCAACATAATAAAGGCCGTATATGACAAGCCCCAGCTAATATCATACTGAATAGGGAAAACCTGAAGCTTATTTTCCTAAAATCAGGAAAAAGACAGGGATATCTCCTATCATCACTGCAATTCAATATAGTACTGGAAGTTCTAGCCAGAGCAATCAGGCAATAGAAAGAAATAAAAGATATTCAAATTGGAAGAGAAGCAATTAAACAGTCACTTTTTGCAGATGGCATGATCCTTTATATAGAAAATTCTAAAAATCCACCAAAAAACTATTAGAAATATTATAAGAAACAAATACAATAAAGTTGCAGGATACAAAATTAATGAAAAAAATTGCATTTTTATATACCAAAACTTTAACTTCAGAATAAAAAATAAGAAAAATACCTTTTGCGATCACAACAATAAGAATAAAATACCTAGGAATAAACTTAATGAAGAATGTGAAGTATTTATGTACTGAATACTGCAAGACACTACTAAAAGAACTTGAAGAAGAAGAAAAGAAATGGAAATCTATTTTGTGTTCATGGATTAAAAGCATTAACATACTTAAAATAGTCATATTACCTGAAGCAATATACAGATTTAATGCAAATCTCATAAAAATCCCAGACATTCTTTATGTAAAAAGAGTAAGTATGGAGGCATCACACTCCCTGATTTCAATCTATACTACAAATCGTCAATAACCAAGACAGCTTGGTTTTGGCAGATAAACAGACACACAAACCAATGGAAAAAAATTGAAAACCCAGAAGTGAATCCACAATTATATGGACAGATAATTTTTGACAAAGGAGTGAAAAATATACAATGGGGAAAAGGAAGTCCCTTCAGCAAATCGTGCTGAGAAAATTAGAAAACTTTATGCAAAAGAGTGAATCTGAACTTCAAACTGTCACCGTGTATCAAAATTAATTCAAAATGAATCAAAGACCTTTACATAATACCCCAAACAATAAAATGTGTACAAGAAAACATTGTTACTATACTTATAGACCTTGGGTTTAGGGACAACATCATGAACTTAATTTCAAGGGCAAGAGAAGTAAAAGCAAATACAAATGAATGGGATTATATCAAACTATATAGCTTCTGCATAGCAAAAGTAACTGTCAACAAAACAAGAAGACAACCATCCAACTGGGAGAAAATATTTTCAAACAACAACTCTGATAGTGTTCTAATATCTAAAATGGGTAATGAACTCATAACTCAACAACAAAAATCCCCAAACAATCCAATTAAAAAGTGGGCAGAGGACCTGAACAGACACTTCTCCCAGAAAGACATATAAGTGGCCAATGGATTCACAAAATAATGCTCAGCTTTACTATTAGAAAAATGCAAATCAAAACCATGATGACATATCACTTCACACGTGTTACAATGGCTATTATCAACAAGAAAAGGAACAAGTGTAGGAGAAGGTGGTAATGCAGAAGCTGTGGTACATATACACAATGGAATATTACTTACCCATAAGATAAGATAAAGCAGGAGCATTTATGAAAGCATGGTTAGACCTTGAGACCATAATGCAAAGCGAAGTAAGTCAAACAGTGAAAAACCAAGAACCATATGATTTCAGTCATTTGTGGAACACAATGCTGACAGCAATAAAGAAACTAAAGCTCATGAACACTATTTATAGTTTAGTGGTTAGTGGTTATCAGAGGGTCTGGAGGGAGAGAGGTTAGAGAGAAGGGACTGGTTCTCAAATACGTGGTATTGGAAAGAGTACTTACTCTGTGTGAACACATAACACATCTCATAGGTGGTGTATTGCAGAATTGTACACCTGGAACCTATGTTACTTTTACTAACAAATATCACCCCATAAACTTAACAATGAAAAATAAACTCCTGGGTCATGTGGTAGGTCTACTTTCATTAGGTTTGTACAAAAGTGATTGCAGTTTTTTCATTGTTGAAATTTGCTATTTGATATTGGAATACATTCTTAAATAAATGTGGTTATGTTTTATATCATTTTAATGCATATTTCTTGCTATCTGTATTTTTGCTAATGACTTATTACTTGTGGTTTATTTCATATTTATTTTAGATTATGGAAATGATGTTAGACAGAAAGCAAATTCAAGCAATTTTTTTATTCAAGATCAAAATTAGTTGTAAAACAGTGGAGACAACTTGCAACATCAAAAATGCACTTGACTCAGAAACTGCTAACAAATATACAGTGCAATGGTGATTCAAGAAGTTTTGCAAAGGAGCCAAGGGACTTAATGATGAGGAGCATAGTAGCCAGCCATCACAAGTTGATAATGACCAATTGAGAGCAAGCAGTTGTCAAAGTTGATCCTCTTACAACTACACAAGAAGTTGACAAAGAACTCAACATAAACAATTCTATGATTGTTTGGCATTTCAAGCAAATTGGAAAGGTAAAAAAAATTGATAAGTTGGTGCCTCATGAGCTGACTGGAAATAAAATGTTGCCATTTTAAGTGTTGTCTTATTCTATGCAACAACGAACCATTTCTCAATTGGATAGTGATGTGTGACAAAAAGTGGATTTTATCTGACAACCTGTGGTGAATAGCTCAGTGGTTGGATGGAAAGAGAAGTCACATTAGGTAGTGAACTTATTATACATCAAGTTGACAATGCACTGCAGAATTGTATGCCTGAAACCTATGTAATCCTTGCTAACAGATGTCACCCCAATAAGTCTAACAATAAAAATGAATTAAAAAAAAGCTTTAAAGCACTTTCTAAAGCTAAAATTTTACCAAAAAAAAAAGTCATAGTCACTGTTTGGTAGTCTGTTGCCAGTCTGTTCCACTACAGCTTTCTGAATTCTGTTGAAACCACTACATATTAGAGGTACACTCAGCAAATCGATGAGATGCACTGAAAACTGCCATGCCTAAAGCTGGTGTTAGTCAAGAGAAAGTGTCTAATTCTCCCCAACATTGCCCGACTGCATGTTGCACAATTAATGCTTCAAAAGTTGAATGAATTGGGCTACAAAGTCTTGCTTCATCTGCTATATTCACCTAACCTCTTACCAACTGACTACCACTACTTCAAGCATCTCAACAACTTTTCCTGGGGAAAACATTTCCACAAACAGCAGGATGCAGAAAATGTTTTCCAAGAGTTCGTGGAATCTCAAAACATGGATTTTTACACTCCAGGAATAAACAAACTTGTCTGTCATTGGAAAAATGGTTGGGTTGTAATGGTTCTTTTTGATTAATAAATATGTATTTGAGCCTAGTTACAATAATTTAAAATTCATGGTGCAAAACCACTATTACTTTTGCACCAATGTAATAATTCTATGAGAAACTTTCATACTGTTTTTTACAGTGGCTGCATCAATTTGCAATTGCACCAACAGTGTACAAATGTTCCCTTTGGTTCACATCCTCACAAATACTTGTTTTGTGATTTATGAATAAATCACAACAGCCATTCTGACAGGTGTGAGGGGTTATCTTACTGTGGTTTTGATTTGCATTTCTGTGGTGATTAGTGATATTGAAGAATTTTTCACATGTCTATTGGCTATAAGTTTTTCTTTTTTGGAGTAATGTCTATTCAGGATTTCTGCCTATTTTTTAACTGGGTTGCTTCTTTGTTTCATTTTGTTTGGTTTTGTTTGGCTTGTTGTTTTTTTAATCATATTTGGATATTAGTCCTTACCAGATATTTCAGTGGTGAATATACTTACATTATCCCATTTAATAGAATGTCTTTTTATTTTATTGTTTCCTTTGATTTATAAAATCTTTTATTTTGACTTAGGCCCATTGTTTATTTTTGCTTTTGATTCCCTTGCTCAAGGACATGTATCATAAAAAATATTAAGGGTAATATCTGAGAGTTTACTGCCTGTTTTTTTTTAAATCCATTTTTAGTTTATTCTTGTATATGGAGTAAAACTGTAGTCTAATTTCATATTTTGCATGTATCTATTCAGTTCTTATAGCATTATTTTTTAATTTTTATGTGTATTCTTGTTTCCTTTGTCATAGATTTAGTTACCACATGACTACCGATTTATTTCTACACTCCCTATTATATTTTATTCATCTATGTGTCTGATTCTATGCCAAGACTTTAATGCTTTGAGTATTATGGCTTTGTATTATAGTTTGACATCAGGTAACATGATACCTCCAGCTTTGTTCTTATTTCTCAATATTGCTGTAGGTATCTGAAGACTTACATGGTTCCACATAAATATGAGAACTTTTTGTTCCAGTTCCATGAAAAAATGTCTTTGGAGTTTCATAGAGCTTGTATTTAATCTACAGATTGCTTTGGATAATTGTCATTTTAAATATATAAATTCTTCCTGTCCATGAGTCTTGAATATACTTCCATTTATTTGCATATACTTCAATTTCACCCTTCAATGACTTATAATTTTACTTTCTTGGTTAAATTCTCTTCTTGGTACTATATTTTTAATGCAAATGTAAATGGGATTTTTTCTTAATTTCTATCTCTCATAGTTTATTATTGGCATACAAAAATGCAATTAATTTCTGAATATTAATTTTGTATCTTGATACTTTACTGAATTCATTTACTACATCTAACAGTTTTTTGGTGGAATCTGAGGTTTCCTATAGACAGTATCATGTCTTCTGCAAATAAAGACAGATTTAATATTTTTTTAAAATTTTTGATGCCTCTAATTATTTCTTTCTTTTTAATAGCTGTGTCTTGGACTTCCAATAATATGTTGAATAAAAGTAGGAAAAAAATGGACATCCTTGTTTTGTTCCAGATCTTAAAGGGAATGCTTTTCACCTTTTCTCAGTGAGTATGTTATCTCTGGGTTTGTCGTACATGGCCTATATTGTGTTAAATTATGGTCCCTCTATTTCCACTTTGCTGAGAACTTTTACCATAATTGGATGCCATATTTTACCAAATGCTTAGTTGCATTAATTGATATGATAATTTTGGTTTTTCATTTTGTTTATGTTCTGTATCATGTTAATTTATTTGCAAATATTGAAGCAAATATGCATGCCAGCAATTAATTCTACCTGATCATATTGTATAATTATTTTAATGTATTGCTGAATTCAGCCTGCTAATATTTTGTTGAGCATTTTTGCATATATATTATGAAGAATATTGTCCTATTTTTGTGTGTGTGATGTATTTTTCTGCTTTTGGAATGAAGGTAATGGTGGCCTTATAGAATAAGTTTGGTAGCCTCACTCTTCTTTTTTAACTTTTTTGAAATATTTTGAGAAGAATAGGTATTAATTTTTCTTGAATGTTTGGTAAAATTCACCTGCAAAGTCATCTGGTCCAGGTATTTTATTTACTAAGAGCATGTTGATTATTTATTCAATGTCATTAGTGGTAATCAGTTCGTTCAAGTATTCTTATTTTATCTTGATAAAGTCTTAAAAGTTTGTATGCTTCAATAAAGATATTCATTTTTTCAACATTTTCTAATTTGTTGTGTATAATAGCTCATAGTATCATATTAAATTTTTGTATTTTTTGAAATCAATTGTCACTTATTTCAGTTCTGATTTTATTAATTAAGATCACATTTTTGTTTTTGTTTTTTTGTTTTTCTTTTCTTATCTTTTGTGATGGATCTTGTTAACAGTTTATCAATTTGTGTATCTTTTCAAAGAATTAGCTCTCAGTTTCAATGATCTTTTGTATTTTTTTAGCTTCTATGTCTTTCATTTTAGTTCTGATCTTTTTTTTGTTTCTTTCCTTCTACTCACTTTGGGCTTTGTTTGCTGCTGTTTTAGCCTAGATTTTCTTAAAGTTGGCTGCCATTGCTATGATTATACCTCTTAAGACTGACTTCACTGTGTCTCATAGATTTTGAGTTGTTGTGTTTTCATTTTTGTTTTTCTCAAGTTGTCTTTTAATTTCTTACTTGATTTCATCATTAACCCATATGTTGTTTACCCTTCATATGTTTGTGTGTTTCTCAGTGGTATTTTTTTGTAATTTATTTCTATTTTTATACCATTGTGGTTATAGAAGACACTTGATTAAAATTTAGTCTTTCTAAATTTATTGATTCTTGTTTTCTGGTCCAATAAGTAGTTTATCTTGAAAAATGTTTCATGTGTACTTAAATAGAATTTATATTATGTTGCTCTGAAATAAAATGCTCAAATATATTGATCCAGTTGACCTAGACTAGTGTTTCATTTATGGTTGCTGTTTCCTTGTTGATATTCTGTCCTGAAGATCTTTTCATTGGTGCCAATCAGGCATTAAAGTCCTCCACTATGATTGTGTTACTGTTGAGCTCTCCCTTTGTCAGTCAATATTTGTTCTATATATTTAGGGGCTCCTGTGTTTGATATATAAGGGCTTACTAGTGTTAAGTTCTCTTGTTGTATTGATCACTTTATCATTATGCAATGTTTTCTTTTTCTCTTACTGTAGTCTTTGTTTGAAAGTGGATTTTGTCTGGTATAAGTATTGCTACTCCAGCTTTTATTGTTTATTTATTTATTTATTTATTTATTTATTTTTATTCATTTTTTTTATTGGGGTGACATCTGTTAGCAAGGATTACATAGGTTTCAGGCATACAATTCTACAGTGCATTGTCAACTTGATGTATAATAAGTTCACCACCTAATGTGACTTCTCTTTCCATCACCTTATATTTAGCTTCCCCCCTCCTCTCCCACCCCCTCCCGTTTCTCCCCTCCCTAACCCACTTGTCCCCAAATAAACATTAAACTATTGATTGTGTCCATGGGTTATTTGTTCATTTCTTTTTTCCTTTGCTTTCAGTTTTATATTCCGCATATGAGTGAAATCATGCAGTTCTTTGTTTTTTCTGTCTGGCTTATTTCACTTAGCATGATGATCTCCAGGTCCATCCATTTTGTCGCAAATGGCAATATTTCATCTTTTCTTACAGGGAGTACAAACTGGTACAACCACTGTGTTTATTTGTTTTTATTTGCATTATTTATATTTTTTTCTTTTCTCTATATGCAGATTATACGTGTCTTTTTATCTGAGGTGAGTCTCTTTTGAAGACCGCATCTGAATAAGTCTTGTTTTCTTACTTATTCAGCTACCCTATGTCATTAACATGTAAATTGATTATTGCTAAGCACATAGTTATGACATTTCATGATTCATACACTTGACCTTTTGTTTGTATTATCTCTTCTTATTCTTAAAAAAGTCTCTTTAATATCTCTATTAATACTGGCTTGGTAATGATGAATTCCTTTAGCATTTTTCTGTATGGAAAGCTCTTTATCTCTTTTTTAATTTTAAATGATAGACATGCTGGTTAGAGTAACTTAGATTGTATGACCCCCCCTTCTTTTCATCACCTTTCACTTTAAATATTTTTTGTCACTTTCTCTAACCAGCAAGATTTCTGTTGAGAAATTAGCTGATTGTTTTTTGGAAGCTCCCTTGTAATAACTAGTTGTCTTTCTCTTGCTACTTTTATAATTCTCTCTTTGTCTTTAAATTGTTATTTTTATTATAATATGTCTTTTTGTGGATGTGTTTGAGGTTGTTTTGTTTGGGACTCTCTGTGCTTTCTGGGTTTAGTTGTCTATTTTCTTTGCCAGGTTAGAAAAGTTTTCAGTCATTATTTATTCAAAAAGGTTAAGATTTTGTTTCCTCTTTTCACTTTCTGAGACTTCTATAATAGGAATGTTGTCATGTTTGATGTTGTCCAAAAGGTCCCTTAAACTATCTTTGTTTTAGTATTTAATTTTTTTTTTGTATTTCTGATTGGGTGTTTTTTGTTATCTTATCTTCTAAATAATTGATTTCACCCTCTGCTTTTTCTAACCTGCTCTTGATTTCTACTTTGAAGGATAAGGGATGGTGAATAAATTTGCAAAATTGGGGAGTTATCAGAGGGGTGGGAATACTAGTACACATAGTTGTTTTGTATATGTGATAAATGTCAGCCTACTTGCATCTGTGTTCTTTCATATATCACCAAAAAAGCAAGTCAAATGTGAAGGCAACCCCAAGTATGGATATAATTGAATTTCATGCTGTCATTTTGTTTTTCACACACACACACACACACACACACACACACACACACACAAAAAAAAAAAATCCAAAACAAAACAAACAAACAAAAAACACTTCAAATCATTTTGAAAAAGATGTTAGTGGTTTACAGAAACTGTTGCCTTGGGAAATCCATGGTTTACAAGTGATATAGCATTTTCAAACAAGGCAGAGAGTCAATTGAAGACAACCTCTATGTGGGAAACACCATGGTGGCCACTTTCTCAGACATCGTCAAGAAAGTTGGGAACTTGTAGTTGAAAATGCCAGAGTAAATAAAATGCAGCTTGTAGACATAGTTGGAGTGTCACCTACAACCATTTTTAATATTCTCTATCAGCATCTAGGATGTCAAAAGTCAGTGCAAGATGAGTACCAAAAATGCTCATACAACTTAAAAAATAACAGTGCAATGAGTGTTCACAACAGTTTTTGTACATATGCAGAGACAACAAAGATGAAGCTTTAAACCAGATTAATACTGGAGATAATACTTGGTTTCATCATTATGAGCCTGAGTTAAAACAAGATTTCATACAATGGCATGAAAAAGGCACATCATCTCCTAAGAAGTTCAAGGTGTCACAATTGGGTGGAAAAATCATGGCTATGGTTTTTTGAAATACGCTGATTGATTTTAAGAATAAGGGTGTCAAAATATCTGTAGAGTATTATTTCAGTCTGCTGAAACAGTTAAAAGAATCTGTGAAAGAGGAAAATGGACCAAAGGGTGCTGTTTTTGCATGACAACATGCCCATGCATAGGAGCAATGTTGGGTTGTTTATTCTTCATGATGGTGGCTTCCAAACATTAAACTACCCTTCCTACAACCCAAACCTGGCTCTGTGTAATTATTATTTGTTCCCAAATATGAAAAAACAGCTTCAAGGGTAAATAATTACATATAACAAAGAGAGTGAAGCTGAAATTTGAGAGCAAAAACAAAACATTTTTTTTCAAGGGTCTGAATAAACTTATTGAAAAGATCTGAAAAGTGTATTGAGGTAAATGTGAATTTAAATAAATTGAGATAAAAATTTAATAAATGTATTTTCTACCCTTCTTCTATTTTCATTCCTCAAATTTCTGGACCACCCCTCCTAATGTCTTAGTCATTTCAGTTATTGAATTCTTTATATCTGAAATATTTTTTATTATTATGGTTCCTATGTCCACCTTTATGCTTGCTAGTTATTCATTGAAGTTCTCAATAAGTTTCTTAACACATTTTTATAACCAGTATTTTTAACTTCATCTATATAGGTTGGTTACCTCCATTTAATTTAGTTCTTTTAAAAAATAAATATAATATTTATATTATTAGTTTTAGGTGTACAAAACACATAGTTATTAGTCATTTATTTAGTTCACAAAGGGTACTACCCATTTAACATTTTACATCACTATTGCAGTACCATTGACTATGTTTTCTATATTGTACTTTATAGTCTATGACTATATTTTTTATTATAGTTAACATTCAATATTATCTTTTAATAGTTTTAGGTCTTCATTAAGGTGTTTAGGAATTTATATAATTTATGAAGTGATTCCTCTGATAAGTTAAGTACGCAGATGGTATTATACATAGTTTTTACAATATTATTGACTGTATTTCCTATACTGTATTTCCATTCCATTGACTATTTTGTAAATACCAATGTGTACTCTCTAATTGCTCCAACTTCTCTCCAATTCTTCCAAATCTTTTCCCTTCTAACTCATTTAATTATTTATGTTTGGTGCTCTCCTGTACTTTTAGTTTAGACATTTATTGGTTTCCTTATTTTGGCTGCCTCTCTGTGTTCATGTCTATGGATTATGTAAATCTCCTATGCATCTCAGTATTTGTTGGGTGTTTTTTTGTGGTAGGTGTCCTGTGTGGTTTTGCTACAGTCTCCCTGATCAACTATGCATGTGTTGCAGTATGTGTATTGTGTGTTGTGTTTTTTCTCCTGTTATATTTAAGCCTTGATTGCTTTTGGTGTGTCAGTGGGTGAGATTGACTCTCAGGCTTACAGGTTGTGAGTACTGGCTACCCCAACCACACATGAGCTGCTGTGTTGGGGCTGATGTCTCAAGGGATTTCACCCAAATGAG
Source organism: Lyroderma lyra (assembly GCA_004026885.1). NCBI lineage: Eukaryota > Metazoa > Chordata > Mammalia > Chiroptera > Megadermatidae > Lyroderma > Lyroderma lyra. The sequence continues at coordinate 32,057 of PVJL010008928.1, forward strand.
ATTTTGTTCCTGCTGATACCCCTTCTTGGGTATGCTACTTGCGAGGTTAATTAGAGTAGTGCTTAATGTGATCTGATGCTGGTCTCTTGTGCCTCTTGAGAGGGACTCAAGTGCAGCCTTATTTCAGCTTTGCCTGTGACTGGTCCAGGGCTGCCTAGTAGGTGATACAAAGCATGTGCAATTAATTGTTGCCTGTGTTGAACCTGGATTCATGTGGAAGTAGTCTTTCTCTGAACCAACATCAGCTGTGATCCTTATGAAGCCTGTGGCAACATAGCTAATGACCCAGAGGTCCCATAAGTCTGTTGCCATCTGTCAGCTCTTCATAAATCTCTGCAGCTGAAAGAGCCTCCCTAGTTACACAAGCAAGACTGGTTTACCTGGTGTTAACAGTGTCCCCCTGCATATGTTGCCTGACTTGAATGGTCTGAGGTTCCAGGGATACGTGGAGTGTAACTGGAAGTTTTCACAAAGTTGATGCAGGTTTGTTTTTGCACCAGTACTGAGCAGGTGGCCACTCTGCAAAGTACCAGAAGAACACTGTGGGCAACTACCAGTTGCTTCAGGAATGCAGAACCCTGTGAGCTGCATAAGTAAGGCTACAGCTTAAGCTGGAGCTAACTGTCCAGTACGTAAACTTGCCAGGCTGCTGCAGGCTGTTCACTGCTGTACAAGCTCCAGCAACTTGTGGGGCAGGACTGGTCACCCAGTAGTAGAGAGTGTCTCCATCAAGTTTATGTTTTTACGAAGTTAATACAAATTTAGTTTCCATATCAGTGTCAAGCCTATGGCCTTTCCACAAAACTTCCAGAGAACACTGCAGCCAGCCATGGATCATCTCAGTCCTGAATCTGAGAGCTCCCCAAGAGCGTCTGCAGTGTGAGCTGGGACTGACCATAAATTACTCAAAGCTTTTTAGACTATTGTGGGTCATCCATTGCTATACAAGCCTCCACAAGCTTTTGTGGCAAGGCCAGCCACCCAGGAACTGTGAACACCTCCATTAAAAGCTATAGTATCTGAGTGGGGTGGGATCTCAGAGAGTTGCCAAGATTGTGTGCATATAAGTGGATTTTACCAAAGCAATGTGATCTCACATTTGGTCCTATGCAGGTGGTTCAAAACAGGAAATATGGCACCCTTCTGTAAGTTACATGTGAGACAAACTCCACACATGAATAGTGGTGGCTATCTCTAGCCCTCGCCCTGAAGCCACACAACTCAGTCTTTCCCTGAATGTTGCTTTCAGATTCACTCTGCTAGAGTCTAGGGTGAGTGCCCGTGAGAAAGTGAATCTATATGCAGGCCTTTTAAGAGGAAATCTGGGTTTCTATCTGCCTTTCATCTCATCATGAAAGATGTACAGAATCTTTGCTGATTTTCACTGCCAGATGTGAGAACTCCTCTTTCTGGCACAGGACTGCTGGACTGGGTTGGCCAGTGTGGGACTGAGACACTTCCCTCTTAATGGGGGTCTTCTGACACCAAGGTGACATTCCTGGTGTGCAACCATTATTTGTGGGTTTGGGGTCAACTTGTTTTGTGTCTCTGCTTCTACTATCAGTCTCAATGTGGCCTCCTCTTTATATTCTTGGTTATAGGGGTTTTGTTCAGCTAATCTTCAGATGGTTCTTCAGTTGATTATTCTATAATTTAGTTGTAATTTTATGTGGCCATGAGAGGTTGCAGAAATAATGTTTACCTATTGTGCCATTTTGGACCTTCTCTAATTTTCCTTAATTTTAGTGACCTGTTTCATTCTCAATCATTTCCTGGTTTGTGTAATAAATTATATTGTTATGATAGCTCTCACCATTAGAGAAAAAGTTGATGGAAAAACTATATTGATGCATTGTGTTATTACCACCTGAAGTTATGTTAAAATCTACCTTAAGAAGGTTATGACAGGTTACTGAGTTGTTTGTGAGTTAGTGCTGCCAACTTAAGAACGTGGTGGCAAGTTCATCAACTTAATTGTCAGATTTTAATTGTCAGATTTTGAAAGCTCTGATGGCCATTCCAGATAAAGAGTTCCAAAATTGCTTTGAAAGGTGGACTAGGCACTGGTGCTGGTGCATAGCTTCCCAAGGTGAGTACTTAGGAGGTGACTGTAGTGATATTTAGTAATGAGGTATGTAGCACATTTTCTTAGTATGAATTCACTAAATCAATTATCCAACTTCATATACCTATTTGATTACTTATGCGATTGCTTTACTCAAATAAAAAAAGGCATGAACAGTTTGTTGAATTTCAGTTTTATACAATGGAATACTCAATGAATCTTCACTATTTAAGTGATTTGGTATGTGGACATAATCATCCTGCTTATAGGTCTTTCTACTATTAATCTTCACATTTTATTTTACTATTGATAGTAAATGAAATTATTGATTAATAGATCAATCTTTAAATCTAGTAGAAATACATCTACAAATCTAATTGAATATACTTTTATGTAATGTTAAATTTAAATAGTTAAGTTTGTTTTACACTTATTAAATAAATAGCTTCATCAAATGTTTTACTTTCCAGTTTTGCTATCATAAAGACTCAAAATTGTGAAGCAAAAAGAGTAATATTAAATTTCTTGCTTTTTAGCTGTTAAAATCATTTTGAGGTTGCAAATTACTGTATTTGGTTCATATAACCTTAACTACAACCTCCACATTATAATTTCTCACAATTGATGATAATTACTAAATTTTTAAAAACTTCATCAAATGTTTTGACAAATTCAGGTTATATTTATTCCTTTTTTCTTTATTATTCTCACTTACACCCCAAACACATACATACATTCAATCTACAAATTTTTAATTGGTTTTATCTGGAAATATTATCTTATCAAAAATTTTATAATTTCCTAGTGAGGTTAATGAAATTTATTTTTCTTTGTAGTTCAGGTAGTAAAACTCAAAAAAGAACTGATTTCTTTTTGCTATAGATTATATAATTAATTCAAGAATAATTATCTCATCAATGAATATTGATGTGTGAAAGAAGTAATTTGTATATAGCCCCATTGAAAATAAATAACATTTTGTCTTCATTTTATAAATTGTAACTTTCTTAAAGCAATTAATTATTAACAAATAATTACAAAATATAATAGTAGAGATTTAAGTGATTTTTTTATAATTATCTTTGAAATTGTCAATAATAAGATACAAGATATATTGAAGTTTTTGCAATTTAAATACATTTTTGTTTCTTTCTCTTGACTTATTGAACAATCTGTTACATGATGTGTTTTTATAGTTGAGGGAGGTGAAAACTGAAGTTGGTATACTCATAAATGTATAATTGTTTCTCATTTTATTGAGTATTTCTGCTTATAATTTTATACCATCTTCCTGTAGAAGGTTATAATTTAAAGATAACTTTGCAGATGGTATTTAAAATGTTTTTCTCTAAGTTGTTTCTCTAAGTGGTCCAAGGTATTTTTTTAAATAATAATTAGGATTTTGAGAAGCAAGATGATGCTGATATAGATTGAGATGTCTTTCTACTTGGAATAAATCAAACATAAATGGATATTTTAGAAGTAATTTGCATGCTTCCAGTTATAATAAAATACTGTATTCAATCCCCAGAATTATGTTTGCCATCTCCCACAAGTATTTTTGAAACACATACACACACACACACACACACACTTTTCTCAAATAAATAATAGTTTGTCTTGAGAGATTTCCAATAGGAATGTCTAGGCATTAAGTGATTATTCAGTTTAGTTATATTGAATAATGTTTCAACACTCAACTTGAAGATACCTGAGATGCTATATTCACAGAAATCTTTATAATTTGATCATCTTTTCTATTATTTTGTAATTATCGGCCCCAAAACTTAAGCAATTGCACAAATGCAAGTCAAATTAGAAACATAATTGAAGTGTTAATTTGAGATTTCCTAACTGGGTCTTGTAACCAATAAATCTTAATCCTGAAATATGTAAAATTATTAAAAACAAATTACCATGAATAAATAGATAAGTAGACAGATAGCTAAATGATAGATAGATAATATATTAAATCATTTCAGACATGATACAAATCATTTGAAGTATTAAGAATAATATTTTGACCTCTGAATAAATTAGGTCAAATTTCTAGAACAGTTAAATCAAGTTTATTAGATCATTTCTTATGCCTAAAATATATACGGATACTTAGGTCTTACTTTGAGCTTAGAGATAAATTAAGTGACTTTGTTGGGCATAATATAAGCAAAAGCCTAATCTAGTCTTTTTTTTAATTCATTTTTATTGTTAGACTTATTGGGGTGACATCTGTTAGCAAGGATTACATAGGTTTCAGGCATACAATTCTACAGTGCATTGTCAACTTGATGTATAATAAGTTTACCACCTAATATGACTTCTCTTTCCATCACCTTATATTTAGCTTCCCCCCTCCTCTCCTCCCCTCCCCTTTCTTCCCTCCCTGACCCACTCATCCCCAAATAAACACTAAAGTATTGATTGTGTCCTTGGGTTATTTGTTTCTTCATTTCTCATTTCTTTGCTTTCAGTTTTATATTCCACATATGAATGAAGTCATACAGTTCTTGACTGGATAAAGATACATATACACAATGGAATATTACTCAGCTGTAAGAAAAGATGAAATATTGCCATTTGCAACAAAATGGATGGACCTGGAGATCATCATGCTTAGTGAAATAAGCCAGACAGAAAAAATAAAGAACTGTATGACTAATCTAGTCTTTAAGACACATTTATTAGTTTAGAAAATAACATATTGCTTACCCACATGCATACAAACACAGACATATATTTTAAACTCAAATAAATGAAGCATATTAACCAATCTATATACAAATCTAAGAAAATGTGTTAACTTTCAAAATTCCTATAAACTGAAATATTCTTATTTTTATATTTATCTATTTTATTCTAAAAATAAGTACAAGTAATATTTTGACATAACTCAAAATATATAGGCATAATGAAAACTGTTCCTATCTTAAATTTCATATTATAGGAAGTTTTTTTTATATTATTATAGATTTATTTGACTCTTTTCTCCTGTAATAAATGTCTCTTGTAATAAATTTATATTTTAATATTAATATCTCTTTACTGGCCTAAGTTTATTATAACTGTTTTACTTAGATTTCAATTATTGCAAAATAGTATTTGATGATTTTTTGGTAAAAAATATTACTCTGAGCATGATTGATTGTTAAGCTATAGCACTGAGAAAGGTGGTTTTAAATATTTGCAAGCTCTATGATGAATAACTGTTAAATACAGGTTTGAAAATACTGTTTTTTTCAACCTGATCATACTGCTTGAAAAAAGAGAAGAAAAGGCAAAAAAATTAGTTAATAACAAGATGTGGCTAAAGGAAGCTGATATATTCTTAATCTCACTTCATAAGTTACAGAAAAATTAAATGCAGACAATCATAAATTACAGAAAAATGAGGGTTGGGTAAGTAATTGACCTATTTTCTATGCTGTCAGAATCATATCAAGGAATTTTCTACAATGATAACTGCAGATCAGCATGCTATTTTAACCATTTGAACTATTTCCTGAAGACTAGCTAAATATCTTGGGATACCTCATTATTAATTATTATAGTCCACTTTCCACTGGTGAATCATTATGGAGAATTCACAGTAAAATACCAGCATCAAAAATCTCTAAAAGTCCAGGGTGAAAAAAATACACATGAAAAGCAAAACTGACTGCCTCTTTCATCAACAAAAATAGATCAATTTGCTAGCAAATTCTGTGAAACAACATGAAGCAAAACAAAAATCAGGTCATATGGCAATGCTATTCTTAGGTTTTTGAGAAACCTCCGTACTGTCCTCAGTGGTTGTACCAGTTTGCAACCTCACCAGCAATGTATGAGGGTTGCTTTTCCTCCACACCCTCTCCAGCACTTGTTATTCCTTGTCTTGTTGATAATAGCCATTACAACATATGTGAGGTGGTATCTCATTGTGGTTTGGATTTGCATTTCCCTAATAGCTAGTGAAGTTGAGCATTTTTTCATATATCTGTTGGACATTTGTATGTCTTCATGGGAGAAGTGTCTATTTGGGTTTTCTGCCAATTTTTAAGTAGACTTTTTTTTTGGTTTTTGAGTTGCATAAGTTCTTTATATCTTTTAGATATTAGCTCCTTATTAGAAGCATTGTTTGCAAATATTTTCTCTCAGTTGCTTGGTTGTCTCTTTGTTTTGTTGATAGTGTCTTTTGCCGTGCAGAAGTTTTTCAGTTTGATATAATCCTATTCTATTATTTTTTATTTTACTTTTCATCATGACCCAGCAATTCCTCTTCTGGTTATCTACCCAAAAACTTGAAAACCTCAGTCCACATAGATATGTGTACCACAATGTTCATTGCAACACTATTTATGGTTGCCAAGTCATGAAAACAACCAAAGGGTCCTCTGGGAGATGACTAGATAAACAAGTTGTGGTATAGTTACATAATGGAATACTATTCAGCTATAAGGAAAGAGGAAATAGGGCCATTTATAACAACATAGATGGATTTGAGAACATCATGACAAATGAAATAAGCCAGACAAAAAAAGAAACAAGAACGACATGATTTTATTCATATGTGGAACATAAAATTAAAAGCAACAATAAAGCAAAACTCATGAACATAGTAAATAATTTAGTAATTACCTAGGGCAAAGGGGTGGGGGTGGGAGAGAAGGCAGAGGGACACAGATATATGCTTACAGAAAAAGAACTCACTGTGATTGTTGAACACATAATAGAAAACATAGATAATGTATTGTAGAATTGTACGCCTGGAACTCATGTAATTTTTACTAATCAATGTCACACCAATTAATTTAATGATAAAAAACAGAAATCAAAACATTGCCTTCATATGCTCACTTCTGCTGGAATTTCTTAGATCTTTGTGTATTGAATAAATGCTATGCTAACTGAAGACTGCTGGTAGTTTTATTTTGGGTTTTGCCTTTGTTCTATAATTTTAGTTTAATCAATTCTGCTACTCAGAGTTACTTATACTCTCTCATATGTCATCAGGTTATCTGAGTTACTAGAGATAAATCTTGTTTTCCACACATCCACATCTTTATCATATTTTGCTAGAAGTGAAAAAAATGGGAATATAGGTTTAGGTTGTTACTTTAAAAACACACATAAATTAGTTAAGTGTTCTTTATCTCCAAAATTCTTGTTCTTTTTATAACAAGAAGATAGCTACCTGGCAGGTGGATTTCAAGAACTTCTCAAGAAGTATCAATTTGTGTGTGTGTGTAAGATGATACTTTTGTCTAATATTGTTACAACAAAAACTGAGGGTCTTTCTATACATGGGAGTAACCAGTTGACTGGGCTTTTAATGTTTGATTAGAAAAGTAGGGGTTGTCATATACATGGGGCATTTTATACACAAAAATATATGGCAACCATATATTCTATGGCAAGGTCCTACTTCAAAACAAGAAAATAAAATGTTTCCGAAGAATCTCTAAAGTACAGACTAATTATTTTTTATAACAGGATATTTGCTTTTATGAGTTTAATGTGTCATCCAGTGTGTGTGTGTGTGTGTGTGTGTGTGTGTGTGTGTGTGTGTGTATTAAAAATACATTACTATAAAGCCATATCTATTTTGTAACTGCAATAAGTTACTAGTACTGTAATAATATTTAAGTTCTTTTTAGCTTTTTTCAAAGTATTTATTATGGAATTTACACAAAAATTTCATCCAATATATGTTGCTGAAGTATGAGGATTTTAAAACTTGTACATATTAGGTAAGAAACCAGAATTTACAGGTAAGAAGAAAAAGGTACATGATAAAAATAAAGTTAACCTTTGACATATATATATGACTCCTCCTAGAAAACAACATTCAATTAAAGGTCAGCAGCTATTTAGACATTTAAAGCAAGGGTCTGAGAAATAAAAATATATATTTAGTGTGTAAAAATGTTTGTAGAAGTCCATAATGTAAAATATGTAAACACATAATATATTTTTAAAAAGTAGATCAAATTATTTTATAAACTATTTATAATCTCAAACCAAGTTATATTTATTCTTTAGCTTAGTTTAATTTTCTAATGAGATTAATTTAACTGTTAATACAGCAAATACTCATATCAAAGTATGAGTTTAATAATAGCAGATTTTATTGTTTGTTTTTTCAGTGCTTTCATGTTATTGAGAATATTTTCAATTATTGGTCACATACTCAAAAGAATTTAATCTCAGGGTAGAGAAAGTTAGCATTTTAAAAACAATAAAGTGTTACTTTTTTGTGTGAGTGAGTTAAAATAAACCCATGTAGACAACTACTAAATATAGGTGAAAAATTTAGAATATTTATCATTTTGGAATTGTAGTTATACTAAAAATGCATGATTCATTACCAATCTATCTTTTTCAGTCTTCAAATTTTCCAAAGACAATTCTTACTGTTTTGTTTTGTTTTTTTTACCTTATACCCTACTCAGACAATACTTACCAACATAGCATTTTCTCAATAAAAATTTTTTGAATGACACAATCAATAGTTTAATGTTTATTTGGGGATGAGTGGGTTAGGGAGGGGAGAAAGGGGAGGGGGTGGGAGAGGAGGGGGGGAAGCAAAATATAAGGTGATGGAAAGAGAAGTCACATTAGGTGGTGAACTTATTATACATCAAGTTGTCAATGCACTGTAGAATTGTATGCCTGAAACCTATGTAATCCTTGCTCAGATGTCACCTCAATAAAAAAAAATTTTTTTGAATGAATGTTTGTTTGAATGAGTCATTAAAATAAAATCAGCTTCATGAAGAAGTCAAATATCATGCTAATTTTAAAGCTTGAAGTTTATCTGTGAACAATTATAGAAAAATATATCATAATAAATATTAATTACTTGTGAGAAAGATTTGTTCCATTTGTTATTGTGCAACAGGTAATTTATATTTACTCACACACATTTACATTCTCACATTGTAGATAATTTGGGTATATTTTTACCACTTTTTAAAATCATATGCACTATATACACCTTCTTAAGTTTAGTTGAGTGATAAACTTATTTTTGTTCAACATTTTCCCACCTTATTTAAGAGAAAAAGGCAATGCTGATTTAATGTACAATCATGCCTTTTTTTTCTTGAATCAACACCATTTCTCTCAAGAATTTGGTTAACATTATAAATATCAATCTCCATATTGTAGTGACAAATTAAATAGAAAAACATTTAATCCATTCAAAACCTTAAAAAGCTTAGAATATTTTTGAAGTTAACTAAACATAAAAGAAATAGTAACTGAAATGTTTCGATAATAGCATTTAATTTTACTTATTAGAACAAACTGAGATTTTAAGTTTTAGAAAATACAATATTTATATGTATTATGTTGATTATTGTAACTGAAAAATATATTTTTATTGTTAGACTTATTGGGGTGACAGTAAGCAATAAGAATTACATGGGTTTCAGGTGTGCAATTCTAGTTCATCATCTATGTGATACATTTTGTGTTCACCAACCATGTCAGCTCTCTTTCCATCACTTTATATTTTAATTTCCTTCCCTCCTCTCCCATTCCTTTCCTTCTTTCCCACCCCTTGCCCCTTGCCCTCAGGTAGCCACTAAACTATTGTTTGTAACCATGAGTTTTTGTTTCTTTTTTGTTTTTAGTTCTATATTCCACATATGAGTGAAGTTGTATGGATCTTGTTTTTCCTGTGTGGTTTATTTCACTTAGTATGATGTTCTCCAGATCCATCATTTTTTTTTTTTTGCAAATGGCAGTATTTTATCTCTTCTTATAGCTTAGTAATATTCCATTGTGATATGCACCACAGCTTTTTCATGCAGTCATCTATGGAAAGGAAATTTTGTTGTTTCCATATCTTGAGAATCATGAGAAAATTTTTGCAAATAATACTTATAATAAGAAACTAATATCTAAAATATATAAAGAACTAGTATGACTCAACAACAACAAAAAATAACCCAATTAAAAAATGAGCAGAGGACCTGAATAAACACTTTTCTTCTGAAAATATACAAATGGCCAAAAAATACATGAAAAAATGTTCAACTTCATTAGTTACTTGGGAAATGCAAATCAAAACCACACTGAGATACCACCTCACACCTGTTAGAATGGCTATCATCAACAAGAAAAGAATAACAAGTGCTGGAAAGGTTATGGTGAAAAAGGAACCTCACACACTGCTGGTGGGAACATAAATTGGTACAACCACTATGGAAAACTGTGGAGACTCCTCAGAAAATTGATAATGGAGTTACCATATGACCTGGCAATCCTCCTTCTGAGTATGTACCCAAAAAATTTTAAAAAGCTTTTTTTTTTTCTGTCTGGCTTATTTCACTGTATGACTTCACTCATACACGGAATATAAAACTGAAAGCAAAGAAAAAAGAAATGAAGAAACAAATAACCCATGGACACAATCAGTAGTTTAATGTTTATTTGAGGATGAGAAGGATAGGGAGGGAAGAAAGGGGAGGGGTGGGAGAGGGGGGAAGCTAAATATAAGGTGAAGGAAAGAGAAGTCACAATAGGCGGTGAACTTATTATACAACAAGTTGACAATGCACTGTAGAATTGTATGCCTGAAACCTATGTAATCCCTGCTAACAGATGTCACCCCAATAAGTCTATAAAAATGAATTTTAAAAAATGTAAAAAGCTTAGTTTATAAAGACTTACATACTGCAATGAAAAATGTAAGTATTTGTGTTGTTAATGTTTTTTCTTTATTTTAATCTATTTCATAAAAGAAATTGGTGTGTATCTGTCAATACCAATATGTCATTTTTAAAAGTCCAACTTATTTTTCAACTTTATACCTAAAGTACATTTTGATAATCTCATAAGATTGACTAACACTTCATTTGAGTTAACACAGAATCTAAAATAAAAATGAAGTTTTCATTTATAAGCCAAAATGGAAATGAAAAACAAAGCTTCTAATTTGAAGGCCACAGTAAAAATGTAATATCTAGCTTAGCTTTCAGATTCTTTCTGAAATATTTACCACATTAGGAAGCATTAAACATTTGAGAATTCTCCAAAAGACAAATATTCTTCTATTAAAGAAGTAAAAAAGCAACGCCAGAGTTTCTACCATGAACTTCTTTTTTTTCCCTAAATAAAACCTATTTTTAAATTGCAGGAAAGTAACCTATTGTCCATGGCAATTTATTCTAGATTATCTTCTGAGAAGTTTACTGATTAATTATTACTGACTGTGTCTAAATATGTTAACTAACAACTTCTTAGAGTTTTTAAATTTAAACATTTAACATAAGTAAGCTGACTATACATATCATTTTAAATGAGACAGTACTGTTCTTTCTAAATTTTCCAACTATTCTATCATTTTTATAAACATGTCAATTTTATCCCATTTTTAATTTTGACTAAAAAACTGAATGCATGTCGCTTATTTATCATACAGCTGTGTGATAATAAATGGGTACAGTAAAAGTACTAGTGTGATGAAAGAGTAAGTTCCATTTACTTTATCCAATCAGGGCCAGGCTTCTTAAGATAGCAATAATCAGATGCCACCCATTTGCTTGTCTGCAGTGGTCAGGAATTCAAGAGGTGGTCGCTAAGCCCTATTTAGTGTGTGGGAGCCAGGAGGGTCTCCATGCACAAGAACTATTGAATGAACTCTCTTAGCTGTTTGCTTCCATCAGGTTAAGAGTGTGGAATGCAGTCACTGTGAGTCTTACTGTTATTTGTACCATCAGTCTACCCATAGAGAGTCTTTCTGATCTACATTCAGTTTTCTTTAGACATTTCAGTCTCATATTTTGGATCAATAGGATGTTAGCTATTGTTTAATTACAGTGGAACTCTCTCGTGGGATATTAGCGTATACATGCTTGTGATACAGTTGAGGTGTTTATTTCTTTTTATTTTCTTTTTGGTTTATGTTTATGGTTTTTTGCAGTTTGGCCACTGCAGTCCTGCATTAGAGTGTTCAGTGTGGTATGCCATACAGATTGTTCTTACTGAACCCATGATATTTTATGTGTTTTATTGATATATGTATTATCTATGAGTTTTTATCTTTTTAGTTTTATATGCAATAAATTAGTGTTACTCATTTGTATTGTTTTCCTTTTTTTTGCAGTGAGTTTAGGTTCTTCTTTTTAGGTTTGTTATAGCTAAAAATCTATATTAAGTGTTGACATAATGAGGACTACATTAAAACAAGATTGTGCTTTGTGTGTAAGAAGGTTTAATACAAGCTGTTGAAAGACCAAAATTTCCTGTGTAGGATTACTGCATTGGAGAAATTTTTATTTGTGGTAAAATACAGTCCCCCTCATTGTCTACCTAAGTTTTTTAATGAGGTTTGTCATTAAATTTTCATTATAAGCTCAAAATTTCAAGTAATATAACTTTTGTTATCATCTTACTTTTTCATGAATGCAGAATATTACATAATCCTGCCCCATTTTTTTTCTTAAAATAATATGGCCAGCCTAAATATAAGTAAAATATATAGCTAATCTTGTCATCAAAAATTCAATAAAATTAAATACACAGATAATAAAAAATAGACATTGATCACAATTCATCACTCATGTATTTCTATGTCTAATAACATTGCTATTAGGTAACACATCATTATGACACATATTAGCTAACTATATATCAAGTGCTTTGTACTTTGCATGTATTATCTAATATTAAAATTATAGTAATATATCCTCATTTTACAGATAATGAAATTTCCAGGCATTGCAGCATTTTACTTGATTTACAAACAAATCGGGAAAAAGCATACTTTTAAGTAGTAATCAAAATTGATTTTAGAGGAGACATTTTTCTTTAGTGGAACAAAATTCTAAAGTCTTAATTATTGCAAAATATTGCTAATGATAGTTAAACCTCTATTAAACAAATGAAGTTAAAAGGTTTAGTATAAATTTGTTTAAAATTCATTTTAATTGGCAACATTATGAGCTCATGTGAAATGTATTGATTATTATCTATTACTAAATAAAATAGAAATAAAAGTTCACACCCAACCTTAGCCTTAATTTATGGGACAATGACCAAGTCCCTGAATGACTGAGAATTAGAGACAAGCCACCAGACCAGTCACTGGAAGATGGAAGATAATAAATAACAGCAAATTAAGAAAATTGATACAGATTAGGAAAAGAGGAAATATATATATGAAAGTTCTAAGAGATTATAGAAGCAAACACAACCAACCATAGCCTTCCATTATTCCAGAGTTAAATGTTAGACATTTTCATCAAGCTACTAAATACATATTTGCTGGATCTTGTCCTGGAAATCTGACAACAGGAAATGGCCAATGAATATAAAGACTATGCTATAGAGGTAAAATTTATAGAAAATTGGAAGGACCAAAAAACAAGATACAACCCAAGTTCTTAGAGAACATGGAAATTAAGGTTAGAATTCAGGCATAGAGAACGTAGTAGATAATCTAATGATCAGAACAAGAAGGTGGTGGTTTGGTTACAAGAAAGAAAATAAAAGCAGTATTTCTAGAACAGGATATCAGGTCAAAACTGGACTAACAGAAAGTTGGTTCAGTGGTAAATAAGCTGATGATCTAGGAGCTATTGGCCTTTCTATCTCTCCCACCCAAATGTAAGATTGTTTCAGAGTTTATAAATGCTTGAGTTTGAATATACTGGAAACCAGTGGCAAAGTTTAAAAATATTACAAACAGAATCAAACTCAACATTGTAGAGTGAGCTAAAATAGACACATAAATATAAAAACGTTTGTCTATCTTCAATCACTTGTTCTCCTAAATAACAAGTTTTTGTAGTTTATGGTTTTCTATATATTTTAATGTGACTAAGAACATAATTAATAAATTGCATTTTTCTGAGAATTTTCCAATTGATGAAAGTGATATCAAATTTTTAAAAACTGTATAATATTTTTTAGTTAGAGAATATGTCCACAGGGTAGCTCAGTATGGTTTAATTAAAAAATTAAGAATTTATGCTTAAAAATATAAATTTTTAACAAGATTATTTCAACTGATGAATTTAAAAAAAATAAAATTGAGCTTAGTAAATATAGACATTTTAATGATGGTATTATGGCCAAATATTTTTTTGTTTTTGTTTTTGTTTGTTATTTAGGCTCCCATGCAAGGCACTGGTTTAAAGAGACACTAGAAGGGACTGGCAAAAGTGACAATCTTAATGTGAAACCTACCTTGTTATGTCTTTAAAAGAAAAATTGACTTATAATTATATTCTACATATAAGAGATGTTGAATTGTAATAAATATAGTATTACCATGGAATTGTAACCACAATGCTTATGTTTATTTTGACTTTTACATTAATTAGTAATGAAATGTATTTTGCATTCTTTAATAATTAGAAAATGGGTTATTGAATATGTTTGCTGGCTATAATAATGTTCTATATTGGTAATTTCAACCAAAATACAAAAATATTCATAAATAAAAATAATTGAAATTATGTATCATTAGATCATACAAAATATTTAGAATTAATGGAAGGTATCATTAAATATGTTCAGAGTATAGACACACCTCAGAGGGATTCAGTTACAAACCACCACAATAAAGCAAGTATCATAATAAAGTGAATTGTAATATTTCTGCTGGTGCAGGGTCTTGCCTTAAATTTGTACAAACGACAACATTTGTGAAGTGCAATAAAGCAAAACACGACAAAATGATGCATGCTTGCCTGTATATCAAGATGTACCCTTTGTTTTTATTATTTGTACGTAAATTAAAAATAATGTTTTACCAAAATTATTTGTTTGGTGGCTATAGCTTTCACAGACAGCCAATATTAATTAAAAACTAATTTATCTTCCAAAATTCATAAGACGCTAAGAAGTAGAACATTTATTGTTGAGGTACTACCCTTATATATTAAAATTGAGACACTATACATGTGCATAATAATTGCTACACACAGTAGCAATTCTAGTTTTAAACAAAACGCTTTAATCACCTTTAATTACTTTTTTGACCTCAGGTGAATGTAAAGAAGACTAGACATCTATATTTATTCAGATCAGACCCTACTAACTCTATATAGTTAACTTTCAAGAGTTTCTCAGAAAAGATTTTATAGTCTTAGTGAATTCATAGGCTTGCTTTATGTTTTTTTCCCAAAGCTAAGTAAGGCTCAGTTTGAGCTTGACTCATATCCAAGTTCAAAGAGCAGAGAAATATGAGGTAATGGTAAACATGTTAATAAAAAATGGTAATGGCTTACTGACAGTTTAAAGGAAATATGGAAAAAGATAGCTTGCCACTTCAAAAAGTGTCATGGGCAAGTGACAAACATGTAACACATTTAAGTGCCTAATGCTTAAGCAGCTGCCATGGTTCTTAAGAACCTATTAAGTAATGTGCAAAGTTGAGACAACAACTATGAATGCAATTTACTGAAATGTCAGAATTATAAACTTACTTTATAGATCCTATTTTATAAAGTCAAAGCCTAGATTTTGAGTGATATGAGAAATCAAATTTGAAGAAGGCAGAATACAGTCAATTAATAGTAACCAAATTTACACTGTCCCATGACTTATTATTATTTAGATTAAACAGTTTACTCCAATCTTATATAGTTTAACAGGCATGTACAAGGTCAGACAAGGCACAAATAACTAGAGATGCTATATAGCTTGAGAGGCACTTTAATGCTGACAATCAATGAAAGAAAATACTTTATTTTAGAAAACTTCCTTCAACATTCATCAGATCACCAGCCCTGGTTTGAGAAGAACATGGAATGATATTAAGTAGGCTTATTAAGACATCCTGAGGAGATATGTTCAAAATAACAGAGTAGTAAAATGCTGTGCTTGCCTCCTGTCATTACCACATCAAAATTACCACATCAAAATTACCACTAAACTACAGAACAACTATCATAGAGAATTATCTAAATTATACCTGAAAAGAAGCCCTATAACGAAAGATAAAAGAAAATCATAACTTGTAGGAGAGAAAAAGATATAAAACAAGAAGTTTCCATACCTCCATGTGGCAATTAACAATCAGTAGGAATATCTTAGCTGTGAAGGTCCTCCTTGAAAAGTGAGGGATCTCAAGCTCACACTAGGCTACTTGGTTCAGGATTCCGATGACAAATAGAGAAATCACTATAACTTGTGTTTAGGAAAATAAGCAGAGGTAATTTCTTTTATAGGGTCAGCACATGGACTTACTTGAAGATGAGCTCAATTGTGACCTCCAGTGCTGCAACCACAATGCAAAAATCACCAGAGAAACACATGGGAATTAAATTGCCTAGCTTCAGGGCAAGGACTGGATAAGGAGCTTTCTCCCAAACAGAGGTCCTGGGATAATCTATTGTTCTTATGTTGAGCCCTCCACTACTGATCCTGTATACATAGAAGGACACCATATTTGAGTATCCATCAACTTGGCTAATACTCTTCACCTTTTTCTGCGGATTCTGTGAGATTCAGTACCACAAAAAATGTGGGCCCAACTAAATGGTTTTCAGTGGCTTTTCCACACAAATGGTCTTTGCTCATGTTGCAGGCAGATTTCTGAAAATTTTTCAAAGTTTCACAAATTCCAACCAAGCAAACTTGGCATTTGTGTGCCCCTTATTATTATTTTTTTGTGAAGCATGTCTAAGCACCTGTCTTTGCTGCAAAAGTTAGCTTCCTCACAAATACCTGAAAGCCCAACACAAGAGGCATCAATCTCCAGATCACTTTGTAGTTTGTAACAAGTGGCCCTTTGAAGGGTATAGGCAATGGCTGAATTTGGCTTGCATCAGAGCTTTTAAAAAGAGGCCATACTTGTCCCCATATAAATGGGAGGAGGGGGAGTTGGTGAGAGAGGAGTGAAGGGGAGGCAAATATATGGTGATGGAAAGACAAGTCACACTAGGTGGTGAACTTATTATACAACAAGTTGACAAGGCACTTAGAATTGTACTCCTGGAATCTTTGTAATTCTTGCTAACAAATGTCACCCCAATAAGTCTAACAATAAAAGAAAAATGGAAAAAATAGAACCTACCTTAAAAAAAAAAAGAAAGGCCACAGAACAAAGACACAGTAGATTACTTCAAATTACACCAGAGCACCACATAACTAACTCCACAAATGACATACACAAGGAACAGACATGGCAAAAACTAGAGCCCTGCTGAAGCACACCACGTTCTTTAGGATTAACCCTCATGCAACATCTCCTTCACTTTTGTCACAGCCAGTCCTCAAGAGAAATCAACCTTAATGTTAATTTTTCCCATTTAAATGCAAACAGCAAAATACGTTGGAGGACAACATGGCGACTGGAGAGAAGGTCTCTAAAGCCTCTCCCAGAAAACACAATTGAGTGGCCACCCAGGAGCCAAGAAAGAGGACTCCAGGTGACAAAAACGGCAACTGAGAAATCCACGCATCACAAGTAAACACCTAAAGGTTGGAGAGAAGGGGGTGAGCGGGAGAGGGGAGGGAGCAAAGACGGATTGCAACAGGACCTGATTGTGGCTGACTGGAGTGCATGGAAGGGGAGAGGCCAAGAGGCAAGAAGAGGAAAACCTCTACCAACAGTGGGAGTCGTTGGGGAGCTGGCTGGAGAGCTGGAATTTGGAGGGGCGAGTTGGGGACAGAGCTTGGGAGTCAGTCTCTGGAACTTTTCAGTGGTAGCAGGGCTGAGCAAGGACTCTGAACTGCAGAGATGACACCTTGGTTCTAGACGCCCATGGGACCCACAGTGCAGGTGCTCACAACTCCTGCACAGGGCTGCAGCTTTCATTCCCAGCCCACTGCGGAGGCGGGCCAGCTGACGCGTGGACAGAGCATGGCTCCTTATCGAGGCTGCAGCTTCTGTTCCAGGCCCGCTACAAAGGCGGACCAGATGCCACAAAGGCATGCGTGGTTCCTATGTGGGGCTGGGGCTCCCATGACTGACTGCAGTGGAGGCGAGCCAGCTGCCTTCCTACCGAAGGGTCAGACGCACAGCTCAGACTTGTGCGCATGCCTGCTCATATGCCCCTGGGTCCTAAAAGCAGTGTGAGCCTGCAGACTCTGCCCCAACATTTGGCTGTGGAAGCAGGCCCAGGAAGAAAGTTGGATTTGATAGCATTCGCCCCAGCCAGTAGGAGCAGCCTGGGCCCACATCACCCAGCTTCCCCAGCATAGGGCAGAAGGTGGAGCTGCCCCAGTGTTCCTTTTGTTAGCCTCTGCCCTTTTCTACAGCCTCCCCAACCAACTAACTAACTATAGGAAGCGGAAGGACCATGATAGTTGCACACCACCTCCAAACGTAGCAGGAGACCAGAAATAAGAAATAAACAACCCCTCTGTCTCCCAAAACTTGCCCCCACCACAGTGCTAGCTCGTGTCTGCCTTACATCAAGACACCACAAATGAACCAATCTGGGCTACTAGGCACTACTACTGAACATAATGCCCTCATGTCAAACAGGAAGAACACAGCAGACAGGATGAATTCCTTAAAAATTAAAACTCCTCTGAAAGATCAGGAAATTCATCAAGACAGCTTCTTAGACATACAAGTTTCTGAACTAAGTGACAGAGAATTTAATGTAGCCATTCTAAAGGCTTTGAGAGAAATGAAAACATACTGGCAGAGCACCATGGCTGAGATAAACAACATAAGAAAGGAGATGAATGACATAAAAAAGGAACTCTGTTAACAAAAGGAACAATTTAACAAAGAAATTAAAAACATAAGGAAGATTGAGATGGAAATGTGAGAGATAAATAATACAGTAAAAGAAGTGAGAAATGAAATAACTGCCATAGGAAACAGGGCCAACCAGATGGAGGAAAGAATTAGTGATGTCAAAGATCAGAACATGGAAACAGCTCAGAAAGAGAAAGAGAGGGAATATAGAATCAAAAGGATTGAAAGAACTCTGCAAGAACTATCCAACTCCATCAGACAAAACAACATCAGCATAAAGGGATAGAAGAAGGGGTAGAGCATTCTACAGAGAGCATACTCAAACTAACATTAGATGAGAATTTTCCAAACCTATGGAAAGATCTGAAACCCCAAGTTCATGAAGAAAACAGGTCCCCTAGATACCTGGGCCCTAACAGATCTCCTCCAAGACACATGGTACTAAAGATGTCCAAAACAAAAGAAAAAGAGACAATTCTCAAGGCAGCCAGGGGTAAAAGAAGTATAACCTTTAGATGAAAACCCATCAGACTGGCAACAGATTTCTCAGCAGAAACTCTACAAAACAGGAGTGAGTGGAATCCAATATTCAAAAATATAAAAGAGGGTAATTTACAGCCAAGAATAAATTATCCTGAAAAATTATCTTTCAGATATGAAGGTGGAATAAAGACCTTCTCAGACAAACAGAAGCTGAGGGAATTTGCCAGCATGAGGACAGCAGTCCAAGAAATACAGAAGGAGCCTCTTCAACATGAAACAAAACATCAAGAAAAATGGAACAAAGGTGGGGCAACAAGAAAGACACAAATACACAACAAAAACAAACAAAGAAATAAGTAATGTCCACAGGAAATCCTCTCATATCGATCATCATTCTAAATGTCAATGGACTGAAATTACCAATAATAAGACACAGAGTAGAAGACTGTAGTAAAAACCAAAACCCATCCATATGTTTTCTCCAAGAAACACACCTCATACATAAGGAAAAACACAGACTCAGAGTGAAAGGATGGGAAACAGTACTTCAAGCAAATGGTAACCAGAGAAAAGCAGGAGTTGCCATACCGATATCTAATGAAAAAAACTTCAGGTTAAAAAAGATAGTAGAAGACAAGGATGGACATTACATAATGATAAAATGCACAATGCAACAACAAGAAGACTTGACACTAATTAATATATATGCTTCGAACCAGGTTGCACCAAAATATACAAAGAAACTACTAACAGACTTGAAAGGAGAAACTAATGAATACACAATCACTGTGGGAGACTTAAACATCCTGCAAAAAACCACGGAGAGATCATCCAAACAGAAAATAAATAAGGAAAAATCAACTCTAAATGACACATTACAGCAATTGGACATAATTGACATTTACAGGACAATTCATCCAGCAAAAACAGACTATTCCTTCTTTTCTATTGCACATGGAACATTCTCAAGAATAGACCACATGCTGGGACACGAAAGTAGCCTCAGCAAATTCAAGAAGATCGAAATCATACCAAGTGTATTCTCAGACCACAAAGCTTTGAAATTGGAGATCAACTGTAAAAGGAAAGCAGAAAAAACACATATACATGGATATTAAACAACAGCTTATTAAAAAAGTACTGGATAAAAGAACAAATAAAAGATAAGGTTAAAAAATATATGGAAACTAATGACAATGAAAATACAACGTATCAGAATTATTGGGACACAGTGAAAGCGGTAATAAGAGGGAAATTTATATCACTACAGGCCTACCTTAAGAAACAAGAACAATCACAAGTAAACATCTTAAAATCCCATCTTAAAGAACTAGAAAAATTAGAGCAGAGAAAACCCAAAGTCAGCACAAGGAAAGAAATAATAACAATGAAAGCAGAGCTAAACCAATTAAAGAACAGAAGAACAATAGAAAAAATTAATATTACAAAGACCTGGTTCTTTCAGAAAGTCAACAAAATTGACAAAATCCTTGCTAGACTAATCAAAGGAAGAAAGGAAAGGACACAAATATCCAAATTTTGAAATGAAAGGGGAGAAATTACTACTGATACCACAGAAATACAAAAGATTATAAGAAAATATTATGAAGAAATTTACGCCACTGAATTTAACAGCCTAGAAGAAATGGACAAGTTTCAAGAAACTTATAACCTACCTAGATTGAACCAAGAAGAACTAGATAATCTAAATAGACCAATCTATAGCAAAGAGATTAAAAGGACTATCCATAATCTCCCTAAAGGCAAAAGCCCTGATCGAGATGGTTTCACCAATGAGTTCTACCAAGTAATCAAAGAAGAATTAAAATCTATCTTCCTCAGACTCTTCCAAAAAATTGTAGAGCAAGCAGTACTTCCTAACTCATTTTATGAGGCCAACATTATTCTAATACCAAAGCATGGCAAAGACAACACAAAGAAAGAAAACTATAGACTAATATCGCTGATGAACACAGATGCAAAAATCCTAAACAAAATATTAGCAAACAGAATACAACAATGCATTAAAAAAGTCATATATCATGATCAAGGGGGATTCATCCCAGGAGCACAAGGATGTTTAACATTAAAAAATCAATCAATGTGATATACCACATAAACAAAATCAAAGATAAAGACCATATGGTCATTTCAATTGATGCAGAAAAAGCTTTCGACAAGGTACAACATCCATTTATGATCAAAACACTAAATAAATTAGGTATAGAAGGAAAATATCTGAACATAATAAAGGCCACATATGACAAGCCCTCGGCTGACATCATACGGAATGGGGAAAAGCTGAAGCCTATTCCCCTAAAATCAAGAACAAGACGTGGATGCCCCCTGTCACCACTGCTATTTAATATAGTACTGGAAGTTCTAGCCACAGTAATCAGGCATGAGAAAGGAATAAAATGTGTCCAAATTGGGAAAGAAGAGGTCAGATTGTCACTATTTGCATATGACATGATCCTTTATATAAAAAATTCCAAAGATTCCACCAGGAAACTATTAGAAACAGTAAACGAATATAGTAAAGTCACAGGATACAAAACCAATGTAAAAAAATAAACAGCATTCCTATATACAAACAATGAATCCACAGAAAAAGAAATGATGGATTCAATTCCCTTTGCTATCACAACAAAAAGAATGAAATACCTGGGAATTAACTTAACAGAGAACGTGACAGACTTATATATGGAAAACTATCAGACACTTTTGAAAGTAATTGGAACAGACTTTAAGAGGTGGAAAAATATCTCCTGTTCATGAATAGGAAGACTTAACATTGTTAAAATGGCCATTCTGCCCAAAACAATCTACAGATTTAATGCAATACCCATCAAAATCCCACAATCACACTTTCATGAAATAGATAAAAGAATTATTAGATTTATATGGAACCATAAAAGACCTTGAATTTCCAAAGCAATACTACATAAAAAAAAAAATAATCCTGGTGGCATTACATTCCCTGACTTCAATTTATATTACAAAGGATCAATAGTCAAAGTAGCTTAGTACTGGCGGAAGAACAGAAATATGGACCAATGGAATAGAACTGAAAACCTGGAAATAAACCCACAAATTTATGGACATATAATTTTTGATAAAGGAGCATAAAACATACAACAGAGAAAAGAAAGCCTCTTTAGTAGGTGGTGCTGGGAAAACTGGAAAAACATATGCAAAAGAATGAACCTGGGATGTGAACTCTCTCCATATACAAAAATTAACTCAAAATGGATTAAAGACCTTCATATAAGACCTGCAACAATAAACTGTATAGAAGAAGACATTGGTACTAAACTTATAGACCTAGGACTCAAAGAAGACTTCATGAACCTGACCTCAAAGGCAAGGGAAGTAAAAGCAAAAATAAATGAATGGGATTATATCATACTAAAAAGATTTTGCATAGCAAAATTAACCATCAACAAGGCAAAGAGACAGCCAACTGAATGGGAGAAAATATTTACAAATAACGCACCAGATAAGGGTCTAATATCTAAAATATAGAGAGATCTAATAAGACTTAACAACAAAAAAATAAAGAACCTAATTGAAAAATGGGCAGAAGAACTAAACAGACACTTCTCCCATGAGGAAATACAAATGGCCAGCAGACATATGAAAAAATGCTCATTCTCATTAGCTATCAGGTAAATGCAAATCAAAAGCACAATGAGATACCACCTCACACCTGTTAGAATGGCTATTATCAACAAGACAAGGAATAAGAAGTGCTGGAGAGGATGTTGAGAAAAACGAACTCTGATACACTGCTGGTGGGAATGCAAACTGATTCAACCACTGTGGAAGGCAGTATGGAGGTTCCTCAGAAAATTGGGAATGGAGTTACCATTAGACCCAGCAATCCGCCTTCTGGGGATCTACTGAAAAAAGTTGAAAACCTTTGTCTGCAAAGACTTATGTACCCCAATATTCATCATAGCACTGTTCACAGTGGTCAAAACCTGGAAACAACCAAAGTGACCTGTGACAGATGACTGGATAAAGAAGCTGTGGTACATATACACAATGGAATATTACTCAACTATAAGAAAAGATGAAATATTGCCATTTGCAACGAAATGTATGGACCTGGAGATCATCATGCTTAGTGAAGTAAGCTAGACAGGAAAAAACAAAGAACTGTATGATTTCACTCATATGCGGAATATAAAACTGAAAGCAACAAAGAGAAAAGAAATGAACAAACAAACAAACAACCCATGGACACAATCAATAGTTTAATATTTATTTGGGAACGAGTGGGTTAGGGAGGGGAGAAGGGGGAAGAGTTGGGAGAGGCGGGAGGGGGAGCTTAATATAAAGTGATGGAAAGAGAAGTCACATTAGGTGGTGAACTTAATATACAACAAGTTGACAATGCACTGTAGAATTGTATGACTGAAACCTATGTAATCCTTGCTAACATATGTCACCCCAATAAGTCTCACAATAAAAATGAATTAAAAAATAAATAAATGCAAACAGTGATTGAGGCTAAAATACATGAAAAGCATGCACAACCCACACAAGAAGCACATCTGGAGCATATTGCTCAGGTCAACAGAGAGACTGTACCACATTGCTCCACAGGACACTTAGTACAAAAGCTCACTCCACTAAAATGAGGAGGCATAGCAGCTCTGACTAATACATAAAAATATATTATAGGGAGGGAGCCAAAATAAGGAGAAAAAGAGTTACAGCCCAAATAAAAAAACAATGCCACAGAAAAAGAACTAAAACTTATAGATACAAGCAATCTGCAAGATGCAGAGTTCCAAACACTGCTCACAAGAATGCTGAATGATCTCAATGAAAACTTCACCAAAGAGATTGGAAATATTAAAGTGGAGTTAGAAAACATAAAAAAGAAGCAGTCAGAAATGAAGAATACAATAACTGAAATAAAGACTACATTAGATAAAATGAAGCAGAGGACTGAATCAATAATTTAGAAGATAAGGTAGCAGAAAGTACCCAATCACAACAAGTAAGAAAGAAAAAAAATTGAGGATAGTTTAAGGGGTTTCTGGGACACCATTAAATATAGCAGCATTCACATTTTAGAGATACCAGAAAAAGAATACAGAAAACAAAACATTGAAAAACTATTTGGAGAAATAATGAGGTAAACTTCCCTATTCTGTTGAAGAAAATAGACAGGCAATCTCAGGAAACACAGAGCAACCCAAACAAGATGGACCCAAAAAGGCCCACATCTAAACACATTATTAAAATCCCAAATGTTAAAGACATAAAGAGAAATTTAGAGCAGCAAAATGAAAGCATTTAGTTAACTACAAGGGAGCCCCCATTACACTGTCAGATGATAACGCAACAGAAACTTTGTAGGCTGGAAGAGATTGGCATGAAATATTTAAAGTGATGAAAAGCAAGGAAGTACAACCCACATTTACCTGCCCAACAAAGCTATCATTTAAAATCAGAAGACAGATTAAGAGCTTCCCTAACAAAATAAAGCTAAAAGAGTTCATCATCAAACCAGTATTAAAAGAAAGTTAAAAGGGACTTCTTTAAAGATAGAAAAAAACCCAAAAATATAAAGAATGAAATTACAATACATATCCATCAACAATTATCTCATTTTTAATACCTTCTTTTGTAAATTTTTAATTAATTATTTTATATTATTTTCAGGTATACAGCATAAGGTTTAGAAATTTATATAATAAATAAAGTGATAACCCCAAATAGCCCAGTACTTACCTGGTACTATACATAATTGTTATGATACTATTGATTATATTCCCTATGCTGTACATTATGACCCCATGGCTATTTCGTATCTACCAAATTGTACTACTTAATCCCTGTATATTTTTTACTTTAAACCCCAACCCCTTTTCTGTTAGGCAACAATCAATTTGTCCTTTGCACCTATAACTTTTTTTATGTTTTCTTTTTGCTTTTATTTGGTTTTTTTAGATTCCAATGATAAGTAGCATATTTGATATTAGTGTTTTTTCTTGTCTGACTTATTTCACTTAGCATAACACCTTTTATAATCATTCATGTTGTCACAAATAGTAAATTTCTAGTTATTTTATTACTGAGTAATATTTTGTTGTGTATGCATAACACTTCTTTTTTTCTTCAATAATTCACTGATGGGCACTTATTGCATCCACAACTTGGCTATAGTTAATAGTGCTGCAGTGAACATTGAGTACATATATCTTTTCAGAAAAATATTTTTGGATTTCTTCAGATAAATCCCCAGAGTTAAAATTGCTGAGTTATAAGGTAGTTCCATTTTAATTATTTGAGGAACTTCTATACTTTGTTTAATAGTTGTTGTACTAATTTTCAATCACAACAAAAGTGTGCAAGGGTTTGCTGTATCCCACATCTTCAACAATACTTGTTTGTTGATTTTTTTATGATAGTCATTCTGACAGAGATGAGGTGATATATCATTGTGTTTAAATTTTCATTCCTCTGATCATTAGTAACATCAAGCATTTTTTCATACAGGGTCCCGCAGAAGTAACACCTTTTTTTAAGTAGTTATGCCAATATAATTATGATATTTTATGTTATAAAATTACATGCTTATGATTTTTGTATTGATTACTAGCTCATAAAAAAATGGGGTGTTATTTGTGCCAGACCCTGTATGTCTATTGGACATGTGTATGTCCACTTTAAGTAAATGTCTATTGAGTTCTCTGCCCATTTTTAAATGATCAAAAGTTACATTAAATGTAAATGGATTATTTTTTCCAATTAAAAATATAGGATGGCTAAATAGATGAGAAAACAAAACCCTTATAAATGTTGCCAACAAGAGACTCAGTCTAAATTTAAAAGACACACATAAGTAAAAGTGAGAAGATAGAAAACATATTTAATTAAATTGGAAACAAAACATAAAATCACAAAGAGGTGGGGTAGCATTACTTATACTAGTCAGAATAGACTTTAAAATGAAAGCTATTAATAAGAGACAAAGGAGATGACCCAGAAATTCCACTTTTGGGTATTTATCCAAAGAAACTCAAATCACTAGTTCAAAGGAACAGGCCCATCTATCTGTTTATTGCAAAATTATTGTCAATAGCCAACATATAGAGGAAACCTTACTGTCCATCAATGAATGAATAATAAAGAACCAGTGGTACATATATACAATGGAATATTACTCAGCTATAAGAATAGATGAAGTACTGCCATTTGCAACAAAATGTATGTACCTAGAGATTATCATGCTAAGCAAACTAAGCCAGACAGAACTAACCAAAAATCATATGACTGCACTCATATGTGGAACATAAAACTTAAAGCAACAAAGAACAAACAAACAAACAAATAAACAAACTGATGGACTCAATCAATAGTTTAAACATTATTTGGGGGTAAGGGGGAGTGTGTGGGAGAAGAAAGAGGGGGCAGGAGAGAAGGGAGGGGTGCCAAATATATGGTGATGGAAAGAGAACTCACACTGGGTGGTGAACATATAATGCAACAAATAGATGTTGCACTGTAGAATTGTACATCTGGAATCTATGTAACTCTAGATAACTAATGTCACCCCAATAAGCCTAACAATAACAGTATTTTATATAAAAATAATTAAAAACAAACAATTATTAATAAGAGACAAAGAATGACCCAGAAATTCTATTTTTGGGTATTTATCCAAAGAAACCCAAATCGCTACTTAAAAGGGACATGTACGTCTATATGTTTATTGCAACATTATTTTTAATAGCCAATATATAAAGGAAACCTGACTGTACATCAATGGATGAATTAAGAAAGAAGAAGTATTCCATATATGTGATAGAATACTACTGATCATTAAAAAATGGAATCTTGCCATCTTTAAGAACATGGATTAACCTAGAGGGTTTTACTCAGTGGAGTCAGACTAAGACAGGTGCCATATGATTTTACTTATATGTAGAATCTAGTGAAGAGAATAAATGAACAAACAGAACAAAAACAATTTAAAAATACAAAGAGCATTCTGATGTTTGCTGGATAGGGGGAATGAGTGAAGGTGAGGAGAGAAATAAGAGGTAAAACTTAGTAGTTATAAAATATTTATGCAGAGGTAAAGAATAGTGTGGGAAATATAGTTAGTAGTAATAACTATGCAAGGTGTCAAATAGGTATTGGATTTATTGGGGTGGTTTTCCATAAGTTACATAAATGTCTAATCACTGTGTTGTACATCTGGAACTAATATAATATTATGTATCAACTGTAATTGAAAAATAAATGTGTTTTTAAGAAGATATCCTGAGGTTCAATTAATATTTATTTCTTCTATTACTTAAAATAATATTTAGTCTTTCAAAAGCGAGTATCATATTTAATTAAACAAAAATACCTCAAGAAACTACTATGTACTGGGTTCTGCAGAAGATACAAAAATACATAAAATATAATGTCTTTTCTCAAGGTATTTAAAAGTATTAGGGAAAATGAATTTGTTTACCAGTATAAAACTAACTCATAAATAAAAAGCTTAGTGCAAAAGTTGAAATATATGCTATAATAAAACAGTTTACTAATGCCCAATTTGTTTAATTATTTTTAAAAATGCTACCTTAAAGCAAGATCAGAATTTGTAACTTGTATTGTTTTATTCCTTATTTCTTATATTTGTTTTTCCAAATATTGAATAATAACATTTATTTTGCATTCATAGTAATGTTTGTATGCATTTCTTGTTTCATAGGTATGATCAGTCTCACAATACAAAAAGAAAAAGAAAAAAGTAAAAAATATAACACCTCTAGTATTTTTGCAGTTATATTGTTATGTACATAGTGTGTTTACTGAGGATGCTTATTTAAAATTTATTTAATAAATACATAGTTTTTACTGTGTGTCAGGTATTATTGTTATAGCAATATCTCTTTTTTATAGTTTCAGGTTTATAAAAAATCATAATTATTAGACATTTATACACCCTCAGAAAGAAATGACATTATACATAGCTATGGCATTACCATTGACTGTATTCTCTACATCCAGTGAATACGTATCTATGTCTGTATGTCTATCTCTATCTATAGCTACAATTATAGCTATATAACTATATCTATAATATATCTGTATATATGATAGATATCTATTATACTTTACATACAATATTATTTTACATTAGTTTCAGGTGTACCTACCAGTGGTTAGGAACTTATATAAGTTATAAAGTGATTCCACCATTAAATCTAGGAACCATCCAACATTCTACATAGTCTTCAACACATTAGTGACTATATTTTCCATACTGTACTTTGCACCCCTGAATTTTGTCACTACAAATTTGTGCTTCCTAATCCCTTTGTCTTTCTCACCCATCCCCCAAGCTTCATTTGATTTAGCAACTGTCATTTGTTCTCTGTATCTATGAGTCTATTTTTGTATAGTTTGTTTATTCTGTTTTATAGATTAAACATGTAAGTGAGATTATATAGTATTTCTCTTTCTTAGTCTGACTTATTTCACTTAGCATAATAGCTTCTAGGTCCATCCACATATTTGCAAATACTAAGATTTTATTTTTTATGTCACAGTGACGTTCCACTGTATAAATGTAGAACTGCTTTATTCAATTGTCTATTGATGGACAATTTAGTTGTTTTT
Source organism: Lyroderma lyra (assembly GCA_004026885.1). Classification (NCBI taxonomy): domain Eukaryota; kingdom Metazoa; phylum Chordata; class Mammalia; order Chiroptera; family Megadermatidae; genus Lyroderma; species Lyroderma lyra. The sequence goes on from PVJL010008928.1 coordinate 60,892, forward strand.
ATATCTTGTTTATTGTGACCAATGCTGCAGTAAATGTAAGGGTTTATATATTTTTATATGTACCTATCAATAATCACTTTAAATATAAATAAATGCTTTAATGAAAATACATAGTATAGCTGAAAAGTTAAAAAAACAAAACCTATGCCTATGTTCTCTATGAGAGATTAACACCAGTTTAAAAGACACAGAGAATGAAAGTAAAGTGATAGAAAAAATTACACACAAATGGAAATGAAAATAAATCTGGGATAGCTGTACTAATATTGGACAAACTAGACATAAAATTACTATAATAAGAGACATAGAAGAATGTTATGTAATAATAAAGGGATCAACCCAACAAGAAGACATCACCCTAGTAAACATTTATGAACACAACATAGAAGCACTTAAATACATAAAGCAAACAATGACTGACATAAAGGAAAAAATCAAATCTAACACAATCATACCAGAGAAATTTAACACCCTACTGACATCAATGGACAGATTTTCCAAACAGAAAATCAACACTTAAAAAGCAACATTAACTAACACGCTGAACTGGACAAATTTAATTAATATATTCAGAATATTATATCTAACAGCAGCAGAATATACATTATTTTCAAGTTCACATGGGATATTTTCCAAGATAAACCACATGTTAGGCCACAAAACAAGTCTCAATAAATTTAAGAAGGCTAAAATCATATGAAGTGTCTTCTCTGACTGAAGTGGTATAAACTAAATATAACAAGAAAAACATATTTTTTTTTATGTGAGTATTTCCCTGGCTGGGAATCGAACCCAGGCTACAGCTTTGACAGCGCCAAAGCCTTAGCCACTACACGAACAGGGAACTCCCACAAGAAAAACTTTAATAAACATAGGCACATAAAAGCTAAATAATGTACTGCTAAATAATAAATGAGTCACCAAGAAAATCAAACAAGAAATCAAAAGAAGAGAAGACAAGATGGCGACTAGGAGAGGAGGTTCCTAAAGCCTCTCCCAGAAAACACAATTGAACGGCCGTCCAGGAGCCAAGAAAGCGGACCCTGAGTGACAAACCGGCTGCTGAGAAATCCACAAATCGCAAGTAAACCTGAAGGCTGGCGAGAAAGGGGCGAGTCGGGGAGAGGGAAGGGAGCAGAGACGGACCA
>PVJL010008929.1:0-62034 GCA_004026885.1 Lyroderma lyra
ACTCGCTGGCAGCAGACTAGAGAAGCAAGCAGATTCTGTTGCAGAATATGAAACGAACAAATCTGAAAGAGAACTTCAAGAACCATTCCAATAAAGAGATAAACAGAAGTACAAACAATGTAGCCATAGTTTGAGAAAAGAAAAAGTGAAAATGTGAAAAAAAGTCTATTTGTATACACCAAAATAACTTAAAGACAAAATGTGCTTCAAGAGGAAATAAATCATAATGAATATCTACTACAACTGTACTACCAAAAAACAAAACCCACCAAAAAACAGTGAATATATTTCAGCACAGTTTTTCTACTTCAGTTATTTTTAATGATGTATATATCTTACAGTAAGCATGAGTAAATATTCACATCTGGTCTAAGTTTTTAGTTTTGACCCTGAATCACAGTTCTGTGCTATCTGTATAGGCTAATTTAGGCTAATATATAAAGGCAGAGCATCAAAATTTGAAAACATAGCAATTCAAATATAATAGCTCTCTTTTTTTTCCTGAGAATTACCCATACTCAGATAAGAAAAAAACATCTAAATTAGTCTTTGGAAAAAAAAATATCTTGACAAAATATTTTAACAAAACATATTGAATATTACAAAATTTGGTTTGTGGAAATTTTTAAAGTTTTAGAAAATAGGTAGATTTCTCCCAGGAGTATGGGGTGCTGATGGGGTTAGAATACCCTTGATGGGGTTGGGGGAGGTACTTCCTGAAGTGCATTAATTCCCTTCTTGTGTCCAATCATCTTGATGTCAATGTCCAGGACTAAGCTTTGAGTTTTAATATCTCAAAACTTAATTTCTTTTTAAATATCACATAACAAAAGACCAATAGCATGAATAGGATCATGAGACTGCCAGAGAATACCAGGACAACAAATTATTACCTTACAATTTTACAATGACAAATATTTATTTAAAAAGGAGGTTGCCCTGAACCATACAACCAGTTTTTCTTACCTGTAGGCAACTGCCCAGGAATCCAACCAGTTAATGACTTCGCAATGAGAACTTGCTGTCCAGGGTTAGAATGGTTCAACTCCTTGTTACAGCACATCTTCTCCACACAAGGCACATTTTCCTTCTGTAAACAAATCAGTACATTGAATAATGTTAGAATCCAGCTAGGAGATCCTGGGATCCATTTTGTCTCCTTAAGGATAATCTAAATATGTTGGATGATGTACAATTCTAAAGTATTAATACAAGTCTCAGCAAACAATTTTCTCTCTCTTGTGTCTGCGTTTTTTCCCAAGTACTTTTTGTTTCATGGAACGTCTATGTACTGACAACAGAATTTACTTCATTTATTGACTTTTTTCAATGACTATTCAAGAGAAATGATTATGGTGAGAATCTCTAAATTAATGAAAGCCTCCATTTTTCTAGGCTGGAGCAAGATATTTGTAAACTTTTACCATATATGTGCCAATAAAGAAGACTGTTAAAGTTTACCACTTTACACTGCCCATGTGCTTAATCCTCAAAACCCTTGAGTAAGAATAATCCCCATTTTTCACATAAGGTAACTCTGCTTAAGCAACATTTTCTAGTCACTCCTCTGATAAATACACAGAGAAAATATTTGAACTAGATCTCTCTGACTTCTCAGTAGGACTAACAGGCACTTCTCCATCTTGACATATACTTGACTAAAGAAAGATAATGCCCCATAAATTAGAGACAGGTTACTAGCAGGCATTATGTATACATTCCCAAAAACTATCACAGTGAAACACAAATGAGATCCTCAATTTGCATTTGCTGAATGAACGAATGAATGAATGAATGGTGTGAACTTAATAAAGAGTTTAATTGTTACTTTAGAAAGCTTTAGATTGAATAGAAAATAAACTACTTTGTATTTCATTAAGCTATTGTCTTCAAATTTATACTGATTCTTTTAAAAATCAACTTACAGTGGTAAAGGTATTCTCACAGTTTTGAAATTTCCTCTTTATTTAGCTCTTTTTCTTAGAATTGTCACGAAGAAGGAAAGTGGTTTTATATCTATGCAATTTTGAAATATAATTAGACTCAACATCACTAATAATTATGGAAATATAAGTGAAAACTACACTGCGATCCCACCTCACCTGCATTAGTATGGCTGCTATTAAAAAAAAAGGAAAAAATTATAAGTGTTCGTGAGGATATGGAGAAATTGGAACCCTTGTATGCTGTTGTTGGTGGAAATGTAAAATAGCAGAGCTGCTGTGCAAAACAGAACGATGGTTCCTCAAAAAATTAAAATTAAAACTACTGTAGGATGCAGCAGTTTGACTTCTCGGTATATACTCAGAATTGAAAGTAGGTCTGACTAGATAAGCAAAAGATGGTATATACATACATGGAATATTATTCAGCATTAAACAGGAAGGAAATTCTGACATCTGCCAGAACATAAATGGACTTTAAGGACACAACATTAAATGAAATAAGCCAGTCACTAAAAAACAAATAATACTGCACTTACAGGAAGTACTTAGAGTACTCCAGTTCAGAGAGACATGAAATAGAATGGTCATTACTACATGCTCTGGGGAGGAATGAATGGGAAGTTATTATTCAATAGATACATAATTTCAATTTTGTAAGTTGAGAAGATCACTGAAGATGGATTGTGGTGATGGTTGCATAACAATATAAATGTACTTAGTACCACTAAACTATGCCCTTAAAAATGGTTAAGATAGTAAATTTTATGTTATATGTATTTTTCCATGGTCAAAATATTGGAAAAAAAAATCATAGAAAGAGACATTGGTTCATACACACAAGTCCCTTTTTGCACTCTCCTCAGCATTCCCTTTCCCCCATTAATTGGTTTATTAGTTTAATATAATTAAGTTTTAAGTATGTAATTATACTTTTTTATTATGATGGAGAAGGTGAAGACCTATGGACACTGTTTAATAATTTAAGTGAATCTGGCATCTTTCAAATTAATATTTTAATTTGTTTCCTGAAAGTCCTAAAGAACGAATGCTTAGAATAAGCCTTAGATATTCACAGGAAAATATTGCCAGGGAGTCTTAATAAAACCAAGAATTATAAGAAAATCCAGGCTTTACAAAAACAATACCACCAAAGTATGAATTATCTATTAGAAATAAAATTTAAATTATTGATTAAGGCCTAGGCATAAAGAGATAGCAAGCAGGTAATGAGCTTGGTCTCTTGTCCCACATTGGTTTCTATGATTTGATGTTGGAATTCTAACCTCTGAGCAATGAAGTGTCATGGGCCATATAATAATTTAGTTAGTCAGTAGCCAATTAAAATATATAATAAAAAATAAATTTAGGATTTCCAGTCAAGATGGCAAAATAGATAAACTCTGTGTTTAACTCCTCTTACAACTACATCAAAATTGCAAGTAAACTACAGTAAAACCATTATGCAGAATTACCTGAAATCCTACTGAACCGAAGCTCTACAACTAGAGACATGCAGAAGAAGCCACCTCGAGACTGGTAGGAGAGGCAGAGATGTGGAACAGGCTGGTTTCAATACCTAGGCTGACCAGACATCCCGTTTTAAATGCGATAGAAAACAATGATACTGCCCCATTTCAAATGGTATATATGTTCAGTCTAGTCCCACTTGGCTAAATTCACGGTGTCAGCAGGCTGACCGTACATCCGTGTGAAATGAGACAGTACTGTTATTTTCTGTCCCATTTAAAATGGGACATCTGGTCAGCCAACTCATACCTGTGTGTAACCATTAAAAATTGGGAGGGTTATCTCAGCTCTGGAGGTCCTCCCTGGGACTGAGGGGTCCCAGCCCCACACTAGCTCCCCAGCCCAGGGTTGCAGTGCCAGGAAGAGAAGTCCCTGTGACTTCTGGCTATGAAAACCAGTGAAGACTGTGGCTGACTGAGACAAGTAGGCTGTAGTCCCAGGCACTCCTCTTAAAGGTCCCACAAACTGATAGACTCACTTGCTCAAGCTCCAACACTGGGGCAGCAGCTTGAAAGGTGCCAGGAACATATGGGGAGGAACTCAATTGTCTGGCATTAGGGTAATGGCTGGAGAAGCAACTTTCTTCCTGTGGAGAAGCTGGCAGAAGCCATTGTTTCTTTGTTGAGCCCTCCCTCTTCCCTGAATGCAGATGCAGGTGGCTGCCATATCTGAGTCTCCATCAATGTGGCTACCACCTGTGTTTGCCTCACCCTGATGATTCTGAGAGCCCACCCCACCCAACTGTGGACCCATCCAAGCCACTTACCATGACTTGTCCGGACTAACGGCCTACCTTGGCTCATGCTGCAGACTTTCCTAAAATCTCTCAAAGCTTCACAAAACCCAAACAAACAGCATCTGACTTTGGTGTCTCCCGTACCTCTCACTGAGCAGCCCTAAGCCCAGCACTAGCAAAACTTAGCTCTGATAAATCAGCAGGAGACTGTTTTGATACCAAGGAATTGTAAAGCAGAGAATGCTGGGAACCTAACCAGCAGAACTGACCAATTACAAGATTCACAGCACTGGCTTCCGATCACAGGTGTTTCATAAAGAATAGCAGCAAATCGTTTGTGGAGGAAAAAAAATGAATCTATATTGGGAGCTGTGATTGGTTATAAATGAAGGCAGCCATTAAAAGTTTTCAAGAGGCAGGCATACCTAATTTTCAATTTCAAATTGCCAGTTCTGGAAAGAGCTTTGCAGAAAACAAACAAACAAAAACAAAAACAAAAACAAAAAATCCAAATCCTCTATTGGTGGGGAATGTAAAGATGGAAGGGAGATATTTGGAATATGGTGATTTTTCTTTTTGCTGACCCAGATCAGTCTGTCTCAGTGTGGTTTGATCCTGGCCAGGAAGCACCATCAAAAACTAGTAGTGCAGAATGGGTGGGGAGCAAATGTAACCTCCCCTCACAAGGCACACATTATAAAGTTCTTCCCAAGTCAGAGGTAGAGGTGCTAAAATTGGAAGACTATAATCTGACGTGGTAATGATCAATTTCGCAAAAATATGGCACTCATATTTTATCTTTGTTTTGATTTATACTTAACATTTGCAGTGTATGAACTATGGCAAAACAAGTTCAATTATACATATATTTCACAATTTATGTAGCTAATTTCATGTACCAATTGCATTATTGTGTAATAATAATAACATTCAAATGCACAGTGTCTTCCCTGCACAACGGTAGTACTTTAGAATGCTGTTGTTACCTGGAGGTGAGGGTAGGGGCAACTGCCCTGGTTGTCGTTGGTGGTAAGTTTATAATTACAGTTATGTTATAACATAGGTAAAGAAACATTGTGAGCTACTGTGACAGGTAATTTTCATATTTGCCTACAGACAGCCTAGGGGATTATAAAATTTATGGGAAGTAAAAACACTAATACAGAGTAACTTTTTTTGGTGTAGACTTAAACATGACCTCTCCATGGCCTTTCCCATTGTTTTTTTCATACACTCACATTGTTCTAATTTGATCCTCATAACTGTTCTATATTAACCCCATTTTACAGATGAAGAAACTGAGGAGATTTCACCAAGTAGCACTAGAAGGAAATAAAACTGAAATGGGGCTCTCTGTGCAGGAGTTTGCGCACTGCTCACCACGCAGGCTTTCAATAAACACATTTGTCCACAGAGACTGAGGGTTACTTCCTGAATGTCCTCCTTTTTCTAAGACCTTTCAGCAAGAACTGTGCTAAAAAAAAAAGAATAAATTGGGGTATGGTAATTTAATGCTCTCGTGTCTTTGTCTACTCATTGTCTCTCTTTTAAACAAGAACACATTGTATATCCATTTCTCAGCACCATCGCAGAGGATCACTATCTAATTTAGTTTTCATTCAGGAAATAAATAGCAGGTTCTAATATGGGCTTGGGAGGCGCAAATACATGTGTATACATACCAGCATTAGTGTACATAAGTCCCCTTGCTCTGCTCAGTCACAACAATTACTACAAAAGCTTCAGTAACTTCATTCTGGCAAACAGAACGATAGGTCTGTGAACCAAATGTTAGCCTTAAGTGTATTTTTCTGTTAGATCATTAGGTTTCTTTTTTCTATACTTAACAGATGTGTGGAAATTAAATGGGTCTGGAGTCACTAATATTTCATGAATATGAAAAGCGCTGTCCTTCCTGGGAATAAAATCAGCAATTATCCAGTTAGTTGATCTAAATAAAATATATTCTGACATTAAGAAAATATATTTTCTGATGCTCTTAATTCCACTCTTTACCCTCTTAGCCTCTGGAAACACAAACACAAAAAACCTATCCAGCTGCAAATGGGAGAAAATCCTTCCTTTAGCCTTATCCACTCACCTATTAAACTCAACTCATGTCCTCTTTGAGGAGGAGTGAGTGGAAAGTCCGCTGCCCCAACGCTGTAAATTACACTAGAACGTGTGCTATGTCATCACACACTAATCACTGTATGGAATAACAGGAAGGGACTTTGGAGATTACCTCGTTTAATCCCTTCACTTTATGGAGGAGGAAACCAGGGTCTAGAGAGGGAAGTCCCCTGCACAAGGTCACAGGTATAATTAGGGGCAGACCATGTTTATTTATACTAATACAATTCGACCTTCACTGTTCTACAAACAGCTGGTAGCTCTGTAACAGGAAAAGAAAAATGATAGCATTGTTGTTACACGAATCAACTTCATTTATTCATTCAGTTTATTCCATCAATAAACAACAAACACTTGTTGAGGCTTCCAGAGTGCTAATACTGGGGACTCAAGCTGGCCATGTCTGATGGGGTCCTAGCCAGCAAGGGCCCCTCTCTGCTTTCATAGGCAATGATCAGAATGAGTTGGTCCTTAACAAGCAAAGGCCACTGAGGACTTCTTCATAGCATATGCATATTGTACTGAGATAATGGCTCCTGCCATATGGAGTAAGGAAATTCAAGGGGCTGTACATTTATATTTTCAAAATCAGTCACAGCTGTCACTTCCTGTTAGTAACGCAATCATGAAAGACAACATGTGAGTCACAAAAATAGAGCCTATATGAGGGCACTATTCATGATTCACATACTTCACTGATTTTTGAATCAAAATTTTCCTTAGACTTCCTATTCCCTAAAAACATTATATTTTAAAGATAATTATTATTTCAGGCTTTGGAATAGGTCAAGAGATTGGAGGGTTCTCCTCTTAAATAGACACTCACAAGGAGTTACAAAAAAAAAAGACCAACAAAAACTTAACTTTAATGCCTTTAAGAATGCCAAGCCATGTAAAAGTCAATGTCCCTTTCAGCTAAAAATTCTATTTCAGGAAATACCTCACTTTGTATTTTTGTAGAAAATGTACTTTTATCATCAAAACACTTAAAGAGATAGAAACTTGTATAATTTGAGTGATGATTTTTCTGTAACAGGATTACACAGAATGAAAGAATCAAAAATAAATTCTTAGAAAGCAGGGGCAGTGCCTAGGATGTCTTTGTACACAGTCATAAAAGAGCACTAAACAATATGAGCACTCGGGGACTTTTGACAGGTCTCAAGTATAAAGGATTCAAAATCCTAGAGATAAAAACTAATAGAAAATAATATCAAGTAGAAAATTACCTTACCAAGGATACAATCAGTTTACTAAGCAAAGAAAATGGAGAGGCTCTAATTTCTATTTCTAAATGATTCGGGGTGTTGGTTGACTCTGGGGAAGGTGGACCTGGTTTGAAATACTGGTTCTGCCATAATAGTCTCCATTAGATTCAATGACATTGGCAATTATGAGGATAAAGTAGCAAGAGTTTATGGTTTATATTCCTAAATTCAAAATGTAGTTGAAACTGCAAAAGTTTCATTACTATTTTCAGCAACATTTCACAAATGAGGCAGATCACTCCATCTTCTTTCCCAAATACTCACTGCAAACCCCTTTCTGGTTTCCCCACATTGAGATCTTCTAGGGCCAGCTATTGCTTCTGTCTCTTAAGCACATGGGCTATGAGCAGCAAGCAGATTAGAAACAGAAGTTAAAGAAGTGACTGAGAATCAAAAAAGGAATTATTTAATGGCTTATTTTATCTAAAAGTAGGCCTTGGGTTCTACAGAGGAAAGTCAGTCTGTTTCTTAACAGATAATTACTGGGAGGATAGTTTCATAATTACTGGGAGGATAGTTTCGGTGACCATTCCATTGTCAGAAGTCAGCAAATTGGTAGCCTGGTCCTTTCATTCCCCTCTTCCGGTATTTCTCCCACTTGGCCTTGCCCCGGGCTCTCCATGGTTCTTTAGTGGTCAAGGACAGCTCCTTCCTTGATTTCAACGCCCATCACCTCCCCCGGCTCCTCCCCACCTTAGAAATCAGTGGAATCTGCCTTGGGTTAGGAAAGGTCCAAAATACTTCCTAGGCCGAATCATGGAAATTAAAGATGTGGAGGCCCTCATTGGATCATCTTGTTCATCGATTTCCCATTTAAGGACTTTTCCAGATGGAAGATTTTCGTAGGCCGGATGCCTCCTCTCGTTTCTTCAGGGCCTAAAGTCAGATTCTGAGCATCCAATCCTAATGCGGAGAGGTGAATAAGGCCTGCATTCAATAATTTCATAGACAGAAAAGTGCCTTATCCCAAAGGTGTTATCATATTACAACAGCTTTTGGATGGAAATAGGTGACACCTCATCAGAACAGTTACGTGAGAGGGCTGTATGGTCCTCCAAAGCACCATGGCCTGACATTTCTTTTGCAGAGAGCAGTGTTTGGTTGCTGTGTCCTGAGTACAATGGAATCCATTGGGAACTCAGCCTTTTCTTTTTTTTTCTTATTCCCTCTCTTTCTTTTTCTTTCTTTCTTGTCGCTCTAGTTTTCTGCAGATAGAAACTGCTAACTGCTGTTTCGGGAATTTTTCCAGACGTCTCCTGCAAGAGAGAAGTGATGGTACAGCAATAAATCTCCAGGAGGACATCAGTCAGTACCAGACACCTTTTTCACTAGCAATTTATTTATGAAGCTCCCCTTCATATATTTCCATCAGCATCACACAATGCTGCCAAAAATTGGTGTGAGTTTCTTTCTTAACACTATATTAAAGAGACACCTTAAGTAAGTGCCATTGTGGTTAAGTGGTTATGGTCACATTATGGTCTAAAACAACCCTTTAATTTTTTTTCGTAATACGAAAACCCAACTTTAAAATCAGGTGAGGTGGAATCCTGGCTTGCTTTCTTTCTTAGCTATATAAACTTGCCTAAGTTATTTAGCCTGAGTCTCAATCTACTCATTTGTGCAATGATATTTTTACAAGGCAAAATAAATGTTAGAATATCTGGCCCATGCTCAATGCAAAATAAATAGTAGTTTCTTTTCCTCCTTTTTTTTTTTTAATGTTAATTAATCTTGGAAGAATCACCAAAATGCAGAACAAATGTGAAAATGTTGTTTTCCCCCTGCCTCACTTTAAGGAAAAGCCCAAATTAATTCTTCATATTTTCTGGTAATATGGCTTGTTTCTGAGAACACTGATCCTTAATACCTTTTTTTAAAAAAGAAAGAGAATTGTGCATCCAGTGTAGAGTTGACAAAAACAAAAGAACTTTAAACACTAAACTTTTCCAATCCTTCTGTATTCCATAATACCCTTGTCCTGACATATTAAAATATACCTTAACAATTTTATAACTTTGGAATTATTAGATGTGCCACACTCATGGGTCAAAATGGTTAAGTCTCTTAGTTTTCAGTAGCAGGAAAAATGTTGAATTAAGAAGAAAAACAGCAGTTTATAGGAATAATTTGGGGACCATTTTTTCTTGAAATACATTTACCTAAGATATTTCATGGTTTTCCTTTTCTTCCCCCAAATTGTTATTCAAACATCACTTTCTCAATGAGGCCATCCATTGTCTCCCTTAATACAATTACAATTCCCTACACCTTCCCAATACCCCTTCCTAAATCTCCTAGACGCTTATTTGTTTATATTGTTTACTTTCTGTCTACTCTCACTAACGTAAGGTCCACAAGCCGGGGTTTTAGACCATTTTATCACTGTTTTTGCCTCAGGAACTAAAACAGTACCTGGCATACAGTGAGAACTCAGTAAATATTTATTGGATAAATGAATGAATCTGAACCTCATGAAATTTAAGGGAGAATAAAAAACTTGGCTACAGGAAGAACCTTGTCCTGTTCTATAGAAGAATGAGTCTTTAGATTTCCCACCTGGAGCTCTGCCACTAACGTGGAAGTCCATTTTTTACGATAGAAGGTATCTTCTAAAATCTCATTCAATGTTCATTCTCTCTTAGCACCCCCCAAGAATTCTTTTGAAGGGGCTTGTAACTGATTTGCCTGCTATTAGCATCAAATGGCACCTCAAACATTTCTGTTTAGATTCTGGAGCAGTGGCCAACCCACAAACGCTTACCAAGTGATATAAAGGTGTAAAGCGCACTGAGTATATATAATCCACTGGGGAGTGGCGTCCCCTCGTCACGTGCACCAGGGGTAGTGTGTTGAAGCAGAGAACAAATTCCCCTCTTAAAGGGTGATTCAGCTGAATGTTCTATTGGGCTAACCTCTACTTTTGCCTGAGCTTCAGGTTTTCAAAAGATCCAAAATATTTATGGATCTTGCTGTAAACTCTCCTAATTTCAAAATTGTGACCACTACTTAAAATATTGTATTAAAATGCACGGTGAAGGTCAGGCAAAGAATGTCTAGAAAACAGATGTGGCCAATAGGCTGTGTGTTTTATAACTTCTGGTCTAGAGTATCTTCCAGTTCTAATTACATGAATTTTATAATCTAAGCCATCTTCATTTTATTTGCAACATTTGTAATTTTATTAATAAAATTTGCTGCTTTCCAAAGCAGATTTCTAACATGCATACTCTAGTTTCTCCGCAAAAATTCTCTTTATTCTCTTGATTATTCTAATGATATCCCTTTTCTAGTTTTGTATATCTTTATCTCCCTGAGTGCTAAGTGGAATAAATAGAAGGAAACTAAATTTGCCTACAGAAATCTAGGTTCAATACCTGGGTTTGCCTATCTCTTACTAGTTATGAAGCTTAACACAGTTATTTAAACTACTTAGATCTATGTTCTCCTGTTCCCAGAGGCTCATGGGAAAGTCTAAGAGAGGACTCAACCCAGAGCAGCAGCGACTAGGTTCTAGTCTCCGTGCAAGAAAAGAAGTCAAGATTGAGACAGGTGCAGGAAAATGAAAAGTGATTTACTGAAAATGAAAGTATGCACTTGAAAGTCCGGGCGAACTCAGAGAACAAGTCGCCCCAAGGAAGTCATGATCAGGGGTATTTATCCCTCTGTGGGCGGGAATTGGTGACGTCCCCTTGACGTGGTTCACTCATGTCCTCCTTCTGGGCGGGCCCCTCAGTTTCCTGTTTTGTCCTTCCTTATTTGGTTCCTTTGGAAGTGTCATGGTGTCAGATGTATAAAGTAGTCATAGTAACTGCAACATAAATAAGATTATAATGACATTATAATTAGCTAAAGGTCAGGTCCTGGTCACAGGGATTAGCTTTGCTGGATGAACTGGTTCTCGTCTTTTTCCAGCTGCAGGTACTGGGTACAGTCACTTGTTACTTGTGTAACCAAGGAGGGACCTCATTTTGTACCCAGGAGGGAGTTGCCTATTTCCTAGGCTACATGTCCCGCCTCGCTTCCACCCTTCAAATGAGAATGAAGACACCTATTCTTTTCACCTGATGTGAGAACCATGTACATGAAATAAATTCTAAACTCTAACTGCTTAAAATGTAAGACATATTAAAGTATAGTAACACCATTGTTTATATGACAGTTGAGTCCCACTTTAATGCTTGATTCCTAATAAAATGCTTTATTGCCAATAAAATTCTTTATTTCCAATAAAATTTGGAATGCATAATTGCATGGTTTTGTTGTTGCTGCTGCTGCCAATGCAGCAACATTCTGAGTTCTCTGGACCCGATGATCTTTTTCTTAGGTCAAATTTATAATTCACAGTGTAGTCGCATGTAAATTCATTTTACCCTCTATCTTACTCATCTTATCTTTTTTATCATTTCCAATCAACTTTCTGAGTACTTTTTTTTTACTGTTAGGTATTTCATTTTAGTCATCCCTACTGTATTTATAATGTCATATTTAATATTTCCTTCTCATTTATTAATAATTTTCATTTTACATTACCACCCTTGTTAATGTCTACCTTTAAAAGTCACACCTACACCTCATTTGCTGCTCATATAACATATTTTCCATGAAGCTCCCAATTCTTTCAACTAAAGATTATCTCTTACTCTTCTAAACATCTATATAACTTTATTACTACAAAGCTTAATACATTTCACTTTAATATTTGTATTAACATATTAAAGTGAGTCTAAGGACTCAGTCTTGTTCACTTTTGTAACCTCTGCAACTCTTAAAGTAGGACTTTGGATATAATAAGTACTTCAAAATAAACAAGATGAATGAATTTTCCTTTATTACCTTTATTTTCTTAAATCCATCAAATGTTATTTTTTATTTTCATTGCTATCATTATATTCTTGCATGTTATGCCTGTCAACTCAGCATTTCACGACACAGGAGAACTTTACAATTATAAAAATAAAAACAGAAAAGTTTTCTCTGTCTTTTTTTAAAAATCTATATATTTAATATGTTGGTTAAGATCGTGTTCCAGCATCAGGCCCTAGGGAACCCTGACACTAACACTTTTCTAAGTAGAGAAATGATCATTTATTCCTACACATTGCTTCCTGTCATTAAGCCACTTCCGTACTTAAGACAAAACATTTTTCATAATAACAAGGAAACCAAGTTGTTTTTTTTTAATTGTTGTTTGACTACTCATAGGATATGCACTTTCAAAGTCTTTTTGCAGCTAGAAATAAAATTACCTTTTCTTTTGTCAGTATCATCTCTGAGGAGTCTAAGAGATTCGTTTATTCAATAAATCTCTGTTGAGATCTTGCTAGGTGCCAGGCGCTGTAAAAGACCATAAGGACACATAGAAGGGAAGCTCCTTTAGCCCTGAAGAAGCTTCACCTTTGCAATTGGCTAAGTGCCCTAAGAAGAATACAAAAGGACAGCTCTCTCTCTCCCTTGGAGGGAGGCCTTTGAAGGTTTAACTGAGATGGACACTTTAAGAAGGTCTCCAAAGACAATTTATTTGGCTGTCAAAGGACAGGAGGTGCATTCTGAGAAAAAAGGCATAACGTGTGCTAAGTCATGGAGGCACACACAGGCATCCCATCGTGGTGAACTGCATGTAGGTCGTCAGGCATTTCCGGAGAGGTGCCACAGAGGAAGATGAGACCAGAAGAGGCCCTATTGCAAAAGGCCTTCTGAACGGTGGTGGAGGGTTTTTATTTTATCCTGAAGTCTGAGCAATTAAACATGTGCACGCATGAAAGGGGACCAATATGATATATCCTAGAATAAGACTTACTTCAGTGAGGGAATACTGGATGTACTAGGGGGGTGAGGTTATTTGCAGATTATTTGCAAAATCTAGTTCAATGCTTTAATCTGTGAGAGCAGCAACAATAAGGAGAGAAAGGGGCAAGAAGTATTATTTTAGAGGATTAATCAATAGGAATATATAATTGTGACTGAATTTATTAGTGGAGCACTATTTTCCCCTTGTAGAAGTCATGTTATATAGCTTCCCAGAAATTGTATCTTTCTATAAATCCACAATTCTATCATTCTTTCCAGGTACTGCCATCCTGATAAATATGGGGATACTAATCACCACTCTGAAATTCCCAGGTTTGTTTCCAATTTCCTCCCAATGGACATTGTGTATAGGAAACCATTAGTCTTTGCTACCACAAGTCAGCTTAGCATGACAGTTTGTACATTCTAACACAAAGTTTCACCAGGGTTACTGATGACTTATTTATATCTGGTCTGTCAACTGAATATAGAACATATTCTTTATTTACTCAGTATAATTTTGTTTATAGACATTAACCTGCCATAGTTTGTGAATCCCTTGCTGTCCTTTAAAGATCTTATACCTTCCTTTGACAATCTCTTCTCATCCCTCATTTCTCATTCTAGCTCACCAGTGTGAGCTATAGTTCAGTTACTTATTTTTATGTGACACACATTTTCTCTTAGGTTTCTAATAAGGTTGTTGTAGATTAGTACAGGCTCCCTGTGTTCTAGTTCCTCCCTAAATGATTACTATTTTTTACCAGTTTGTGTCAATAAGTTAGAATAAAGAAATATGGGACAGAAAGGAATTCTGAAACATTAATGTGAAATTAAAACTATTTAACCTATTCTTAATTCTTTAGTTTTGCTTATTTCTTAAGATCCCAGAAATATAATTAAAGTACATACCAATTGTTCAAGTAATTCCATATATTCATCCTATTATTGTGTTTGAGCACAGAAAAAAATCGGAAACAACCAAAATGAACTAAGATGGTATATTTAGTGACTCAGTTATGGTGTATTAAGATAATGTACTAAGCAACCATTAAAAATTATCATTTTAGTCTTCATATTTTGACACAAAAAGCTATTTATTACATATAATAAAGAAAAAAACACAATTAGCTGTAGATAATAATCTTATTTTGTGATAGGCTGCTTATTATGTGATTCTGTTAGAGTGATAGAATTTCAGATTACTTTAATTTAATTTTTACTATTTAATATTTTCTGGTGAGGGGAGAAGATTGAAAATTCAAAGTACTTGCTCTCTTTATTTGAGAATACTTGTCCTGGATTTGAGCTTGCTGAAGTTTTCAGAGTAAGATACTACTAATACAAATGACCAGTGCCATAGTTTAAGAATGTTTTCATGAGGTATTACAAGACAAAACAAAATAAACCAAAAACTTTCCATCATTTCCTCTGAGTTAGCAGCCCTTGTCTGACTGGAGAGGAACACTTGAACCTCACCTACACCTAAGTCTAGTCAGGGTTAATTTCACAAATGATAATGCCCCCAATGACTGAATGAAACTGACAACTCCGGATTCACTATTTCTGGGTTTATATTTAAATCTTATGTTGATTTTTAAAAATAGCTAATTGGGGTTTATTTACTTTCATTCTCTATATTCTTTGTTGAAAGAATCTCAACTTCCCCACTCCAGTCCAGTGTATGAGGTCATCATTTAGCATTATTATTCTGTACCAAGGAAAGGAAAGGACAGCCATCATGCGAGTTGACATTCAGATCGGTCCTTATTTTCTTGGTGGTGCACATCTTAAGATTCCCAACTTGATAACTAGTGTTGATATATTGCATGCACTTTTCTTTTATTTTATTCCCCTTTACTTTGGCAAGTCTTGTGGGAAGGGGTGCTGACTCCTTCCAATAGCCAGTGTTTCTTTTCGATGGCTGTTTTTTTGGTTGGTTTGTTTTTTCCTTCACAATCTGGAAAATGTCATTATGAAATTTGAAACTCAATATTATGCCACCAACACATTTTGTATGTTAATTCACCGAGAAGATAAATCATATTTTCTCATGTTTCCAGAATCTCCAGGATTATAAGGCATCCCACACTTGCTCCCTTAACGCTCTACCTCTGGAGCCCCATCTGGTTTTCTTTTCTAAACATGTTCCCGTGAGATTGTCTTTGATTCGAATTGTATTAAATTCATCAAACTTCTTAATGAGCCTTGGGCATTGTTCGACTTGTATGGTGGTCTCTCCTGGATAGTAGCAGAGGGGAATCTTAACTGCCTTCAGTATAAGTACTTTGGGCATTCCCCTCAGGTTTAAGCCCTGTTTCACATTATGTGAATGTCATAAATAACTTACTTGAAAGGGTCAATGTTTTCTTATCTTGAAGAGAGTCAAAGGGCAGTTCGCATTTATCTAGGAAATGCACCTCACAGATGCTAGTCTTAAAAGCTCCTCAGGGGATGGGTGGAGAAATACTATTATCCTTACATAATTCTAAAAACCTGGGGGGTAGTGAACCAACTGCACAAATTCTTCCTTTTCCTTTTCATCAAGGCCATAGCAAAAGAAGAAACAAAACAAAACACCACTAGCAATTTCATTTTTCTTACCATTCAATTTCTTCTCAGTAGTGTGTACTTTCCTTGTGTCTGAGCTTATTTCCTTTACTTGTATGACTTTTACTTGTATATAGAGAGTGGGTTGAGAGAGAAGAAGCCAAGCGTTTTTCATTGGTTTTGTTTTGTTGTGATGAACTGAGATCTGACTTAAGAAATTTAACAGAAATCTGTGTTGTTGTTTTTTTTCAATCAAATTCTGTAACTGTATTTTAAAGCTACCCCCACCCCCAACAGTCTACAGCTGTCTGGATCTGTTCCTGGATGAAAATCATAGATGAAGTCTGTGATATCTCCCTATTGAATTTTCAGTCCACCACCCAGTTCTAGTTCATGCTATCTGCTCCTTGCCAAATTCCACTTCCTTTAGACTATAACTCATATTCATTTATTTATGTTTGAAGCCTGGGAAAATCAACTTCTACATACCAAAGAAGTTGAATTTTACCAGTTCTCTTTAAATAATTGATAAGTGTTGGCAACATTCTTCTCAACAACAAATATTTGGAGCTCAATTCTATTTTTTTCTCTTAAATCAACATTGTTGAGGTATATTTTACATATAATAGAACACACTTATTGTAAGTGTACGGTTTGCTGAATTTTTATAAGTACTTATAGCCACGTAGGAACCAATGTACTCATGATATAGAGTAGTTCCTTCACCCTACAGTGTTCCCTTATACCTTTTCCAGAGTGAGTATCTACTCAAAGTTTCAGAGGTGAGACTGAGCTTGGCATGAATAGGAAAGGGAAAGAAAGCCTTTGCAGCTGGCTTAGTGAAGAATGGCATGAAAAGAGGTCAGAGAAGTGGGGCCTGATCTGCATGACATAAAGTTTGACTTTATTTTATTTCCAGTGTAAAGAAGCCATTGCATCTTATACATAGAGAAATATTATGATCTGATTCACATCTCACTTTCCTTCCCTTTCCATCCATCAAATCCTACATGTTCTACCTGGCCTACATTACTTATTTTATGGTCCCTTATATCATGCACAAGAATCTTTGGAATATTTTTTATCTCCTAAACTTTCACACTACACTGTATCTTCCATTACTTAGACCATTGCATCTATTCTACCTTCTAGCATGTAAATGAGATGGAAGGAAAAGAAGAAAAGGAGGAAGTAAGTTCATGGAGGCTTTTCTTAATAAATCACTTGCACATAAATGTTCATTTCAGGATCTGCCTCTGAGGAGGAGACGTAAAGCAGCCTTCCATGGAGGTCAATGGTGGTTACAGGTATAAAAAAAGACACCGCAAAGCTCTGTAGAATAGAATCCCATTAAAAAATGTTTAACCAATATGTTGCTGATTCACTGAACCATGCCTGACAATAAGTAGACAATTCAAGCATTAAAGAAAAACCACTTTTATTTCTCTGGTGGAGTATTTAAATCCTTAAAAACCCTACTCTACATTCAAAAAAATATTTCTCAGTGGAATTGTATTCTAAGAAGATTATAGACATAGAGTAATTAGTTAATTTTATTTTAACCTTTCACCCCCAAACTACCTTAAATTGTAATGCCAATCCTTCATCTCACATCGATATAGTTAGGATAATCATACATTTCTTCTTTCATTCTCAAAAGTCTCCAGGTTTGGATGATCAATTGTAGCTACCCTGAATTATAGTGAAATCATAACTAGATTCTTTGCACCTAGTTATGTCACTTTGAGAAAGAAAATGTTGGTATAATCTTCTTAGAACTAGACTTAAAGATGCATAATAAGTTTATTCTGCAGCATCTTTCATTCAGAAATAAAATAGACAAATCTTGCAACAGGAAAAAAGAAGGGGCAGTAATCTCTGTCCACTTCCTCGGTGTCTTTGAAAGAGAACATGTTGTCAAGTACCATAGAATTAATGACACCTTTTGATGGAAGTATAAGAAGGTCTATACTTCAGGACCCCCAGCCACAAAACAGGAAATGGAGCTGTTTCCAAGAGAAATGAAGTTGCCTTCTCTAGGGGGGAACAAAAAGGAACATTTGAGCAGGCAATTGATCAGTAGGAAGACTACAAGGTGATAAAAGAACTGGAAGTCACCAAAGCCCAGGGCATACTAGTTTTAATAAAGAGGACTGTCTCCAGCTACACTTTATGCCATGAATCTTGACATATGTTTCTAAGTTTTATCCTTAACAATGCAGGTGTTTTCATCCACAGTTAACCCCTCTTTTGACCGAGGATAAAAGGATCTCTTTGGACTTTCATCTGATTGACCAATCAGGATACACAATCGTTTTGTCACTGATTTTAACCGAAGTGTTCACTACTCTCTATGGTCCCATGCTGAGTGTGGTACATTTTTGGATGGGTGACTTTTTATTGATTATACCCAGAATTAATTTTGAAATCATTAAAAAGTAGGAACTCACTAAAAATTCCTTATTTCAATTAGATTACACTTGGCAAAGATCCTAACAATTCTGAGTAAAATATTAAGTACATCAAATTGATTTTACATAGGAAGACATATCGTAAAACATTATAGGAAGTTAATATTTAACATGTTGACACTTATACTATACTGATATATAATTTATTTTGTAATAATTAGATTAGACTCTCACAAATAAGAACTAAATCATTATAAAAGTAGTATAAAAATTACAAATGCATTCCATGGTCCATAATATCTCCTCGCTGTGGATCTGTCATTCAATGGCATGGAATCATATTAGCTAGGAAAGTGATTTTCAGATCAAAACAGACTATCTGAGTTGCTGTTTTTTCTGATTGGAAAAAGAAAAAAAAAACAGTGGTAGTTCTGTCACCAAATCACACATCTTGGTAAAGAATAAGAATCTCTTTGCCTATATAGAAACAACTTTGTAGCAGGGCGACACAATCATGGTGAAGTTTTCTCTTTTTTTCTCCTTAATATGCTCAGAATTAGCATTGATCTGGTATTCCCTAGGTAGTTTAGGATTTCAGTACTACTGCAAGACAGTCACTTCTCAAAATTAGTGTAAATAAAAGATTCTAAAGCATATGCCCCAGATACTTTTTATTCAGAAATCTACTGGAAGACTATTTGGTTAAAAGACCCGCAGGACACTCAGCAGCACATCAGGACCCTTTGTTCAAGTGATTGGCCATAAAATACACTGGAAGAGTGTAGATATCATTTCTAATTTCTTTTTTGGAGGGTGGGGGGTAGCTCCCTGGCTGGCAATCGAACCCAGGCCATGGTGTTGAGAGCACTGAAACCTAGCCCCTACACCACTTCTATGCATTGCTTCTATTCGTACTTCTTCGGAAATACTACCTAGACACAGGAAAAGAATAATGAGACTATCTCATGGAATACCTATCTATCTATCTAACATCTATCATCTATGTTTATAATACCAGAATCATCTGAAGGCTACCCCCAATACACCAAATATCCTTTTAAGTATAAAAGAATGCATTAGGATGTTAAGGAATGCTTTCTACAAACATAGATTAGCACATCAGAGCCACGATGTGCTTGGCCTGAGTTAAACCATTATGTCATGGGTCCTTCATATATATGCTTCTAG
Organism: Lyroderma lyra; assembly: GCA_004026885.1. NCBI lineage: Eukaryota > Metazoa > Chordata > Mammalia > Chiroptera > Megadermatidae > Lyroderma > Lyroderma lyra. The sequence goes on from PVJL010008929.1 coordinate 19,550, forward strand.
AGAACCCAACTGGGTAATAATAATTTGAAGTAGCTAATAAATTTAAAAATAGACTAATGTAGTTTAATGTTAAATGTTTCTATGTTAAGCTATTTATTTCCTTATCTATTATACTCAAAGAAGGTCTCTGTGCTTGCTATAGCCCGAGACATATTTTGACCCTTATTTATTACCGTACTTTGTTGTTGCTGCTGCTGCTGTTTGTTATGAGCATTCTTTCTTTTTTTAACATTATACTCTACCTGTGACATTTTTCAGATTTCTGGGTGTAGATATGACAGTGGAGATATATCAGGTACTGATTTCCTAAAAGAAAAACTCATGGAAATGGAAGCAAATCGTATTTAGAAACTACTTTGAAATTTATAATCCTACTGATGTTCAGTCACGTTAGCACTACTCAGTGAATTACATATAAAAAATAAATAGAAATTCTTTTATTATTCTTTGGGTTAGTATATCAGCTTTGAAGATGTAAATATTGGATCCATATCTGTAATGAAAGCAATATTGTAGTTCTCAAGATTCACAAATCCCATATGGAGGTAACGCCTCAAGTATAAACATTGCTAGATACGTTTATTCATTTGATTCTTCTAGATATGTTAAAAACAAAAGCAACAATAACAACAATAGCCTTTATGAAAAGCATTGTTATGGTGGCCTCACTGTTCTCCAGAATATCATCTGAAATTGGTATCAGGCCAGGGTAACAAGAGATGGTGTTTAAAGTACTCTCTACAAATTAATCTTCCAATTTCTAATTTTTATGTTTCTCCTTTTTTAAAATAATTAATATTTTAAGAAAACAAAATTAAAGAGTGCTTACTCAACTGAAAGGGAGGCTTTCTCTTTAGAAGAATTTGTTTCATAAAGCCTAAATGAAATCTATGGAAACTCTCTTGGTGATGCAAGATATACTTAGTAAATGTGGAATGTGTGTTTCATACTTTAAGTGTTCTTGAAAATAATAACTCTGCCAGTGAACTTCAAGATGATGAAGTTTAATGGGCCTTGGAATCTGAACAGATCTTACTGCCTGGATCCAAATATGAACTTGCAACCAGACGTGTGTGTATAGAATCAGCACAAATCTACAGAGAATCGTGGTTCTGGTAGAGAAAGCATGTGTGCCAGTCCGAGGAGCCCGTGGCCGGTGGAAGTGATTGAGGAATTGAGAACTTTGGCTCTGCTAAGTGTAACTGGGTGCTAGGCAGGATTCCACTAGGAAATGTGTACTGAGATTAGAGTAGTTTGCAATGGATGCCAAGACAAGCACAGTTGGTGCTGCTAGGACAGACTGAGGCATGAAGAGTGAAATCATTAGACATTTTGCAAGATTCTAAAAGATGAGGAATTATCTAATATGAAGTGTTTTCTTTAGTCTCTGGACCTGCTCTTTTGTTTATTTTCTTTTTCTTTTTTCTTCTCCCTGTTCTGGTTAGTGATTGACCTACAGCTAGGTTCAGTATTTGGATTCTCCAGCACTAATGTCATCTGGCCTGGGAATTCCAATTAATTATTTTTGTGAAATAACTACTATCTTAAAGAAATTCATTTACACTGGCACAAGGTCAAGGCTAGTTTCAGAGTTTTGAGTGCCTGAAAATATTGGAAAGTTTTCCTTTCTCGTGTCCTGACAATGAAAGCAAGTAGGTAGTACTGAAGGGAATTGTGGCACTTCTGTCATTATTGACTTTGTTTTGGTAATAAGAAAGAAAAGGAATATTTGGGAAGACAGAAAATTCAGCTCTTACTTGGATGAATCACATCAAGTTCTGGTTTTTTCAATTTCCTATATTTCATTTATTTTTTGGACAATGTTCTATTTTACAAAGTGGTTGTGAAGACCCTGCTGACATCCCTGGATCACTATGATCACCAGGTAACTGGGTCCACGGTGAGTAGGCAGAAAGAATCTGGGAAGAGGCAATGGGCACACAGATATTATGTTAAAAAGAAAAGATATTATGTTAAAAATAAAAATTAGTTTTAAACAACACAAGACACCACCACCTTAACTTTTGTCCATCAATATAATTGTAAGATAGTTCAACCCTCAAATACAGTGTGAGGATGTGAAAGAAGTGAACCATGTAAATAGGCATGTTAATTTAATTGCATCATTTTTAGACTCCAAAAATCTTTATAACTATAAGAAATACATATTAATATATTTGCAATTTAGAACTAAATGGTGAACTATTGCCAGATAATGAGTAGCAATCTTATTTTCAATAAAGTCAGGGGAAAAAAGGGAATCAAACCCCAATAAACTAAAAACAGTTATTTGTTGAATGCCACTTGAATTAAGCCCACTAAGAATAGGCTAACCACATGTACCATTTGAAATGGGATAGTATCATTTTTTGTCCTGTTTAAAACAGTACATCAAGTGAGCCTATCACAAGAGAAAACACAGGAGAGGCTCAGAAAAACAAATACTTATTATACTTACATGTCCCAGAGACACAAGGCACAGCACACCAGGCAGGGCCACATGGGGAAGACGCCAGGACGGTCAGGAAGTAGAAGTCAGGAGAGAGCAGACAGTCCAGGGTCTTTGCTGGGGTTTCCATGAGAAAGATAAGGCATGGCAGGATGAATAGTTTAGGACTGGCTAGTTTGAATAATTTCAATTTATAAAGCTATAGGGGTGGTTCCCTAGCTGTCTGCTATATGACCTTAGAATGATTAAGGCAGAGAAACATTTTCTCCTCAGGTATATGGGCCAGATGGAGGAGGTAAGGCTCTGGCTTGCTTAGTGTGCATTTCAAATACATGCTTTTGGCTGGATCCTTTGCTATCTCTAAGAAATGGTTAGTAACAGAGGGGCAATTTCCTCCCAGCTGGAAAAGTTTTTAAGATGTCAAAGCATCATAATGCACTAGACACACACACACACACACACACACACACACACACACACACACACACAGTATACCTAACTGCTTGTTTCACTAGCCATGGTTGTTGCTGTCTCTTAGCTGTGCCTTCGGGTTATTGTTTTCAGATTATAGTGAATGTTTTTGACCCCCTGATTAGCAGATGTTCTTCCTTCTACCTCCTAGAGGAGCCTAAGCCTGAGTTAGTTCAAGTTTTTTATTTCCTTCATGGAATTCATATGACTCAAGAGAAAGTTGACCAGACCACCCTCTGTTCATGGGCGAGCCTGAATTGTCTATGGGAAACTTTCCTTCCTTATTAGCAATTGGGTCAAGTATGGATATATGACTCTACTCTGACCGAAATGATATAAAGATTTATGGAGCATTCTAGAGAAGCTTGTCATGGATCTGCTTGGAGTGATACAGGAAATCTCTCTCTCTCTCTGTCTCTCATGGATGGAAACACACATGACCTTGAAGCCTCAGGTAGCCACTCCAGGAGCACAAAAAGGAACATCCTTAGGATGCAGCTAGCACTGCATAGGACAGAGCACACAGAACTTATAAACTAAAGGCATTGCGGGGCCCAAAAATTTTACCTCTGGATGCCCTAACCTCTGGAAGTCCTCTCATCATTTAAGCCAGATTGGATTTTTTTTATTGCACATATGCTTCAAAAGCTTGCTGCCTGACACAGAAGATTTAGATAAGTGGAAAAAGATTTGAAAATACCCCTACCTCAATGTTGGCTCTGGGGTTTACCCAGGACAACTGCTTAGAAACCCTACTATTCTATTTTTGCCCACCAGGAGGTGTTTCACTGAAGGTAGTGAGCACAAAAAATGGCATTTTCAGTGAACCTATATACCAGAATTGGGATTACAAAATAGGAAGTTAGTTAAGCATGTACTCTGCATCAGTCACTCTTCTGGGATGTAGAGATATAACAGAAAAAAAAAGAACATCTCCAATAACAAGTCGCTAATTGTTTCAAAGGAGAAGAAAACAATGAACAAATAAACAGATAAGTATATAATATGTTAAGTGGTATGTATATTTTCATGTCAAGGCAGAAGAATATTTTAAGTAAATATCTAAAAGTTCTATGATGAAAATTATAAATAAGGGAGAGTAAGTGAATGGTGTTGGGGGTAGAGGGTCGATGATTTTACATAAGATCTTACCAGGCAAGGTCTTTCAAAGAAAAAAACATGTAAGCAGAAAACCTAAAGAATTGAGAGAAGCAGTCACGTAGTTAACTGTAAGAAAAGTAATCCAGGTAGCAGGAACAGCAGGTGCAAAGGCCCTGAGGTGGGAACATGGCTGATATGTTAGAAAAAAACTGTAAATAAACAAACAAATAAACAAAAACAAAAACAAAAAACACCCGTGTGTCTGGAGTGGAGTGAGTGAAAGTAGTGATAGAAGATGGAGAGAGAGAACACATGCCTATGGGCAGACAGAGGTACTTTATAGACGGTGTCACAAGCTACCTAAAGACTTTGGAATTTCCTCTTTTCACTGGTTTTGTGTACAGGTATGACATTCTCACTGAAGTGAGAAAATGGACTAGGGAGGCAAGATTAGAAGTACAAAGACACGGGGGTCCCTGGTGGTGTAGTGGCTAGCCTTTGGTGCTCTCAACGCCACGGCCTATGTTTGATTCCTACCCAGGGAGCTTCTAAAAAAAAAAGAAGAAGAAAGAAAGTACAAAGACATGTTAGGAGACAAATGCAATAGTCCAAGTGAGAGAAAATGGTGGCTTAAATTTGGAAGACAACGTTAGGTAGTAAGCAGTTGCCTAATTCCGAATATTACTGAAATGTTGGCTATGGAGCATGAGAAAGATGTCAAGAAGTACTCCATGATTTGGGCCTGAATCTTTGTCTAAGATTGTTGTAACTCCAAGACAGGCTATTTTGCAGGATAGTGGAATTACAAATTCAATTTCAAAATGAGCAATTTTTAAATTTGGAACCAGATTTTTTTGGTTTTGTTTTGTTTTGTTTTGCTTTTTTAATCAGAAGATTTTTTAGACACCCATGGAGAAGTGTTGAGTGGTTGGGTGTACAACCCTAGAATTCAAGAAAGAGGTTGAGGTTAAAGACTGAAATTTGAAAGTATGAGAATATGAATGTATTGAAAGTTGTAGGGCAAAATAAATTCACTTGGAGAGTGAGCACAGATAGAGCAGAGAGTTAAGACTGACTCCTGGGCACACCGAAGTTTAGCAGTTGGGGAATATGAACATAACCCAGGGAAGAAAACTAGAAGACGCCAAGTAAAGAATATGTTTCAATGCAAAAGGAGTGAGTGAGTGTGTCAAACACCACTAATTGGTACAGTAAGATGAGAACTGAAAAATTACCATGATTTTATGAGAAAAAAAGGCCAATGTCAAGTCACTTGGCTTTTCTTTTCTGCAGGTACAACTTCATCATATTTTTTCAGCATTTGGAACACAGCCTAATTAGACAATTTATTTTTGAGATTATATTTGATTTCTTATGCTAGTTTAAAATAAAAGCCAGTGAGTGGTATAATCTTAAGCATGATTAGCAAGCTGAAAACCCCTTCCTCTGTGCATCTCACTAGTCTCCAATTTCATAAGTCTTAGCGAAGCGTTCTGAGGGTCATTCTACACACATGAACTTTTCGAGACTCCAAAAGCGTTACCTCTCTCATTGGGCATGAAGGCAGACAATTCCAAATCCATCAGGAAATAGGTTTAAAACCAATCTAATTGGTCTTAGTAATAGTTAAAGGACAAGGACAGCATAGGTTAATGGTTTTTGTGGACACAATTTATGCATGAAATGATTGAACATTTGACAAGTGATTTGGAGATTTTTATTTAACTTTCATTATATATAGGTGTTAAATTATCAGAGGACTTTGTGCTCTGATAGGGTAAGTCTTCCAAACTAAAACATTTCCACATCTGTGAGACACTTGAATATATCTTAAGTTTGTGAATCTATGTATTATAAATTTAATTATGTTCCAAATGATGTATTAATGAAGAATTTGGGCTTCTAAAAATGAATATTTTACTCAAGATTGGACCACTCTTCTGTGCACTCCTTAATACTGAAAATCATGTTCAAAGTAAAGGCATTATATTCTATTTTTGTCATAAAAACAAGGTCTTTAGGCTGAAGGGATTAATGAAGTGCAGTACAACGACTACTTTATTGTTTTAATACTGGTGAGCAATTAACTTTATGCTCCTTCTTGATTATTTCTATGTAATAATAAGGTAAAAACCAAAGAAATGTCCAACTTTTTATTAAATTCCAGTTCTTACCACTATTTTTTGCAGAGATTATTTTTGTATTCTAATCATGCATGATCACAGAAGTCTTAGTTTGCATTATATTGGGTGTTAGTCATTTCCTGTGGCTAAAAATTTGAGAACTACCTCAGTGATATGAAATGAGTTAAATAAGAATATATTTATTAGTGATTAGGGATAAAAGTTAGTTTCGAAAGGAATACATCTGCATGTTCATAAATACAATGCCGAACAATTATTTTTCATATTTCAGACACTGTACTAAGCTCTTGATATGTAATTAATTCATCAGAAGAATTTTAAGAGATAGACTATTTTATAGACAAACCCTATTTTAAACAATGGAAACTGGGGTTTGGAAATTCTAAGTAATTTAATGAGAGTTAGTAAGCTGGCTTGCCAGGCTTGTAATCAATACTCTATACTGTGCTTCTATGTACAAGTCCAAGTCTATACACCAATACCAATGATATGAGTGACTCTAAATATTTTATAACTAAGAATTTTCCCACAGGCCTGTTAGTTAGTCTTACTATTCCATCATTAGAAAATGTGTGGCTTCCTGGGCTTTTCTTATAGGCTAAAACATGATATTATCTGAAATAGACACAACCTCTAGCTAAAATAATAGCCCAGATTCATTACACATTACCAGTTTTTACTTCCATGAGAGCTTGGTGATTTGGAATCACAGAAAATAATGGTCTTACCATTTTTTGCTCCTAAAATAATTTTGTTAACAGTTTAAATGAGGAAACATACAAAATTGGAACATGCACAAAAGAGAATTCAGAAAGCATAGATACGGTAAGTCAGAATTGGAATTGCTGAAATAAATTGGTTAGTAAATACAAAACTGAGTTCTTGGAGGTGTACTAGACAAATGCACTTTTTATTATGAAGAATCATTTTTATTGCTACCCATTTCCACAAATTGCCGAGTTATAAAATAACTCAAAGACAATGAAATGCACAATAGCCCAAGAGTGTGCTAGATAGCATCTTAAATTCTTTTGCCAGTTCAAAGTCTTTAATATATTTTCTGACAGTCTAGCCCTCTGGCAATGATAATATTCTCAAAGATGATTCTTCTTGATCAATAAAAAGAGCTGTTAGGTTTAACCTGATTATTTACCTAAGAGCAGCAAGAGTGTTAATTTATCACATAAGCTCCTTGACTTCTCTCTGTAATTCCTGAGTCATGCATACAGTGCTACACAACTATAAAGGCTATAAATTAACTTCTGCCCGGATATTTTCATAAGAATCTCAGCCTGTACTTTGTAACAGCCTCTAATTTTCTATCCTGAGACTAGAAAGTTAAATCCAAGAATCTCTGTCCACCAGGTTTTACTGATAATACATATATATTGAAGTGTATTCTTATCTCCTGGAAGTTCCCCAAATTGTTGCAAATTCCTAGCTGCTAGGAATTTTTCTTACTAGCCTTAAGCATAAGGCTTGAACTCTGTAAGCCAGACATTTGGCCAGTTTTCTAGGGAGAAGTTTGGAGGCATTGGCTCTGTAAGTAAAGCCTTTTTTCCCCTTAAATTTACCTTGTTATACTTGATTAAAACAGTTTTAGTCTCAAATAAAATATCTCAGTCAAAATCTTGGAGTGCATATTCTTATTGTTCATATGCAAATATTTCCATGAAAATTAAGGAGACATGCCAAATTCTTGAATTCTAGAGAGGGTGTAGTGACTTAAATTGTGTCTCTTAAAATGATTCTCAAAGTCCTAACACTTTATTTGGAAATAGGCTCTGTGCAGATTTAATTAAGAATTTCGAGTTGAAATCATCCTGGATTTAGGGTGGGCCCTACATGCAATGACTGGTGACTTTACAAGAGAAACAAGAGGAAGATTTCAATCATGGACACATTGAAGAAAAGTCCAGGTGAAGAAGAAGGCAGAGATTGGAGTGAAGCATCAACAAGTCAAGGAATGCCAAGACCTGCCAGCCACCACCAGAAGCTAGGAGAGAGTACTGGGAGAGACTCTCTTCTCAGAGCCTTCGAGGAAACCAACCCCACTGGCACTTTGGTTTTCAGACTTCTGGCCCTCAGACCTGTAAGAAATTAAATGTCTGTCATTTTAAGCCACTGAACTTGTGATAACTTGTTAGGGCAACTAATACAGGTGGTCAGGAAGAACCAAATATTACTTTAAAATGCTGTGTTTCAGCCTAAAAATCATATTTTATTAAATTACATGTGTTATGGATAGCTTCAGAAGAAAGAGAAAGGGTTTTTCTATCTATCTAGAAAATAAAAACTTATAACTATATCATCCGTATTCTGAACAAGTAATCACAACACAATTATCTTCAACAGTTTATACAGTGCTAGCAAATTAATTCTGGATCTTGGGTTAGTGGTCTAGTTTCATGAAGCAGTCTACTAGTATGGTTTAAAAGTTGTTGTGTGATGTCAGTTCTGAAGCTTGTATTCACATCTATATTTTGAAGTGTCAATCATTTCAAAGTCTCAGAGACAGACCTTTATTGATGACATAACTCTGCTTATGGCAGAGACTTCAGGCAAACTATCAGAGTAAAACAAAACTAGCTAGAGACTTAATGGCTTTTGTTAACTTACCACCATAATCAGTAATACCATCATAATCAAGAATATCCAAACAAAAGAAAATAAAATTCTCTATTGGGATATAGCATATAACCATTTTACAGAATTTTATTTACAGAATTTCACTCCTGGGAGTGAAAACATATTATGGATAAAGAGGTCACTGAAGAATTCCCAAGGACTTCTCATAGCTCTGAAATATTTAAACGAAGCATATTTTATTATACCTGCATGTATATTATCTAAGAAAGCCTGAATATCTCTTCTTAACTGACTTTTCCTACACAACTCTTGTACAGTAATAAGTCAAATGAATATAAAGTTATCTCACATGCCTTTATTTTAAGGTGATAGAACAAATCTTTGTAATTTTTCAGGAGACCTCTGGGAAATTTCCAAAATAGTGTTAGGTATATAATATATCCTGAAAATAGTTTCATTCTTTTCTAAATTCAGGGATGGATTTCAAGCAGGCAAAATCCAAAGAGTTGTCAGAGGCCATTTGGACACCTTAATAAAAATAGAATAATGGGTGTCTCAGAAATAATTTCTAGTTACCTTTTTAATCAAAGTGACAATAAAATGTTTTAAAAATAAATCTAGAAGATAATACCATTGCAAGAACTTTAGTTCTTTTATAACTCAGGAAGCTTTGTTCTTATGTGCTTTTGTTTTTAATTACATAATCAAAGATATAATAAAGTCAATGTAAAGCACAGGAAATTGTTCTGATAAGATACAGTCTCTGCTACCTAAGCCAGTTACAGAGACAGTAAAGAAAATATTTCCATAACGTACATGCAGGCATGAATCAGTGAACCAAGGAAATAAACCCATTAAAAGTGAGCAAATGTTAACTGAAATTTTAACATATGTCATAGCTGCTTCTCAGATTTAGGTATTATAAAACTGGGCTAACAAATTCCAACTTTCCGGTTCTGTGCTATATTATGCTATTTCATATTTTGGACCATACTGATCCTTCATTTTAGGACAACTTGTGGTCTGAGGACTCCTGCAGAACCATTAGGAGGTCTGTGAGGTTAAAACTATCTTCATAATAATATTAAATGTTCTTTCTCTTTTTCATTTTCATTCTCTCACAAGTGCTTTGGAGTTTTCCAGAAGGAATGTGATGTGTGAGAGAGCAGCAAATTAGATACAAAGGCAGATTGAGAATCCAGGTACCATATCAATTAACATATTAAAGACATTTATAAAATGTAAAGCCATATCCCTCTTTCTACTAAAACCTTCTCATTAATAGTTACATTCATAAAAATATATTCTTTTTATTAACATGTGATTAGTTTTCACTTAATCTTTAAACAAACCAACACACCAGTATTTTTCAAATTGTTAGTTTTAAATTTTAGTATGGCAAGTATCCTAGTTATAACCCACAAGATAACGGTCTTCAGGGTTGACAATTTTTAATAGTTAAAAGTTATACACAGACCAGACTTTTTGAAAAAAGCTGCTTTAGGAAAAATTTATTCCTTTTCCTTAAAAAAAAAGCATATACAGACGTGTGTTTCTCCATCACTAATGATCCCTATATAATTTCGACAACCATATTAATAACTTTAAACCAGACTGACTAAAATCATGGAAAGAAACACATATCTTAAAGTGTAATTCTTATGAAGATCTGACAATTAAGTTCACGAACTTGTCACCGTGCACTTAGGTTGGCAGCACTGTACAAACAACTCGGTAAGGTGTCATAACCTTGGTATGTCTGTGTGTCACAGCTGTGTTCCTGTCAATATGTGGAGGTGTCTTGCTGAGTGGTGTTCATTATTGTTGTTGCATGTTTTTGTGTGCTGTCAAGGGAACGTTGAAGTTTGAATTAGAGCAACAAACAAACATTAAATTTCTTGTTAAACTTTTCAAGAGTGGAAGTGAAATCAGAGACACATTAATCCAAGTTTATGGGGATAATGCCATGAAGAAAACAGCAGTGTACAAATGGATTCAACATTTTTCTGAGGGGAGAGAAAGTGTCACTAATGAAGAGAGGTCAAGGTGGCCAGTAATGAGCAGAACTGATGAGAACATTGCAAAAATTCATCAAATTATGTGTCAAAGTTGTCAGCTGACTACGAGAAGCATCGCAGACAAAGTAATCATCAATAGAGAAACAGGAAAATCTTAACTGCAAATTTTGGCATGAGAAAGGTGTGTACAAAAATGATCCCAAAGGAGCTCACCAATAAACAAAAGCAAAGGAGAGTTGAAATTTGCCAAGACTTTTTGGAGAGGGAAGACAATGTTTTGAGCCATGTTACCACTGGTGATGAACCATGTGTGTACCAATAGGACCCTGAAACAAAGCATCAAAGTGCACAATGGAAGTCAGCCAATTCTCCATGACCAAAAAAATTTCATCAGTCCAAATTGAGTCAAAATGATATTGCTAACCTTATTTGATATTAGAGGGATTGTTCATTCTGAATTTGTGCCCACTAGACAAACAGTCAACCAAGTTTACTATTTGGAAGTGCTGAAAAGGCTGCTTGAAAAAGAGGAAAATGATCTGAACTTTTTGCCAACAACTCATGGCTCTTGCATCACGACAATGCACCAGCTCACATGGCACTGTCTGTGAAGGGGTTGTTAGTCATTAAATAAATAATTGTATTGGAACACGCCCCCAACCCACCTGATCTGGCCTTCAATGACTTTCTTCTTTACCCACAGATAAAGGAAATATTGAAAGGGAAACATTTTGATGACATTCAGGACATAAAGGAACATATGATAACATTTCTAATGGCCATTTCAGAAAAAGAGTTCCAAAATTGCTTTGAAGGGTGGACTAGGCACTGATGTTGGTGTATAGCTTTCCCAAGAGAAGTACTTCGAAGGTGACCATAGTGATATTTAGCAGTGAAGTACGTAGAACATTTTCTAGGATGAGTTCACAAACTTAATTGTCAGACCTTGTATATATCTGCAGGTCATTCTTCAACAGAAAATCTGAACATCTAGATAACAACAACAAAAAACAGCTCAGGAAGATTAGAGGGACTAGACACACAAGAGCACATGTTCTAGAGATTAATGAAAGTTCATTAAAATCACAAGTTATCATAGAGAGGAATTCAGTATTTACCAAGAAACGGGCTCTCCATTTTATGAATGCAGCCATGAAAGCCTAGCAAGGCACAGGAAGAAGTCCTGTTAGAAATGGAGCCAAAGCAAATAAGCTTTAATTAGACAGGCTTGTGTTAGGACACAGTGAATGACTATATACTCCTGACCATCATACAGCTCCCTAAAGTGATGGAAATCCGGACTTATCTAGTAATTCACTGACAATCTAGTGACAGAGAGGAGCTATAGGTGACTCTCTTTGTAAAGATTGTTTTTAGCTATGGTAGGTTTTGTTTGATGCTTTTCTCTGAAAACAAAACAAAACAAAAAAAACAAAAACAAATTAGTGTCCATTCTGTTATTGGATCTTACTAGGTAATGCTGACACAATAGCAGAGTATAATCAGAGTTGGGTGAAGGGGAAGAAAATATATATGAATATGAAAAATGAACTTGATTTGAGGAATTTGTAAGGAAATGCCCAATGTAATCAAAGGAAGTGCTACAAAACCACTAACAAAAGTTTTCTATCTGTTTGCTAAGAGAGATGCTTCTGTCTAGGCTTGTGAGAAATGTTGCATGAATGGAAAACACTAAGATACCAAGTTTTTAATATCATGTTGATAAGCATGCAATAGCACGATTACACTCACTATAGCCAATGCCCTGGACTAGATACACTCACATACAGTAAGTCCTCAGTGTCATTGATAGATTCTTGGAATCTGTGACTAAGTGAAACAACATGTAAGGAAATCAATTTTACCATAGGCTAATTGATATAAGCAAGAGTAAAGTTTTCATGGTATACACATATTTCTGGTCATAAAAACATCACCAAACTTCTAAATGAAGACCCAAAACACTTCTGATATTAAACATTGAAATAAATGTGAGCTATATATGCATTTAATAAATATGAATGTCAACAAATAAGATCATTATTTTTCAACCCGCCTATTCTAGTTCAGGGTTGTGGGTGACCAGAGCCTTTCCCTGTAGCTCAGGGTGCAAGGCAGGAGCCCAGCCTAGACAGGATGACTTTCATCACAGGTTGCACTCACACTCAGTCAGTCTGGGCCAATTGAGACACGCCAGTGTACCTCACGTGTATAGCTTTGAGACATGGGTGCAAACTGGAAGACCTGGAGAAAACCCACACAGCCATGAGGATAATATGCAAACTCCACACAGACAGTGTCGGCCGAGAATTGATTTTTTTCATCAACATTAGAACAAAACAATATTCAATGAAATGACAGTATTCAAGGCCCTGTGGTATACAGTTCAGGAGTGTGACTGCATCTTTATTAGCTACACAATTAAAGTCTTAAAACTACACCAATCCTTTAATGCAACAACTCCCCTTCCAGAAATTTACCTTAAAGGAATGCTCAGATGTTAACAACAATGAAAACATAGAAACTGCCTGAATATGCATCAATCCAGAATTGATTTTAAAAATAATAGTTCATCCATGTAATGAATTCATTTAACAAATATTTAAGTGCTCACAATATTTTAGGCACTGTTCTATTTACTGGGCATACAAATAAACAAAACAGAAAATTTTCTGCCCCTCTGAAGCTTCTGTTCCAGCTGGAGAGACAGACGACACAATACCGAGTAAATACACATAAGTATATTATGTTAGTACTAAGGAGAACAAAACAGGGAAATGAGATAATGAAATTTTAATATAATAAAGTAGCTGAGAAAGAACTCATTGAGAGGGTGAAATTTGTATCAAGACATACGGTAGGCCAGAGAACAGACTACGTAATACCTGGAGGAGTAGGGTCCTATCCAGGGGGACCAGGCCCATGAGAAGAGCAAGAAGTCAGCATAAGCAGGAGGGAGTTATAGAAGGAAAAGTCAGAAAGGTGCCGACACAGGATGTTGGCCTTTGGATAGGAAGGAACTGAGAAATAATGTGATCTGCCTTGCATCATAATAAGAATATTCTGAGACCTGTGTTAAGAATAGATTAGAATGAGCTACAGGTAGAATGAGCTACAGGTAGAATGAGCTACAGTTGTAGGATTTCTGCAACAGTCTAAGCAAGGGATAAAGGGGCTTGGACGGACCTGGATGTAGTACTTCAGGTATTAAGTAGTTGGATTCACGTCTTATTTGGAAAATGAGCAGCATTTTTATCAGACCGTATGTGGTACATCAGTAAAGTAATTAATAGACGACTTTAAGATTTATTTCTTGAATAATGGGAAACATGGAGTTATCATTTACTGAGATAAGGAAGAGTAGATTTGGTGGATAACATCCATCAGATTTGAACTTGAACTTTGAAGTTAGAATCTTAATTTTGAGATGCCCATGAAATCTTCAAATAAAGATATCAAAACTCAGTTGTATGTTATCAGTCCAGAATTCAAAGGAGAAGGCCAGGCTGGAGATATATGTTTGGGAGATGCCATCCTGTAAATGGTATTTAAAGGCTTCGGACTGCACATGTGCACCAAGGGAATGGGGACAGAGAGAGAGAGGAGAAGAGGTGTGAAGACTGAGCCCAATAATGCTCCAATGTTTGTCGACTAAAGTTGAGGAGAAACCAGTCAAGGAGACTAAGAAGGAGCAGTTAGAAGAATAAAACCAGAAGAGGCTCTAGAAGCCAAATGAAGACTGGTTTAAGAGAGATCCACGATGTGAAGTAAAATGAGGAATGAAGCTTGCACACTTAGAAGACAGTAGTGATCTTATCATAACATTGTTTCAGTGGAATAAGTATAAAAGTCTAATTGAATCTATATAGATATATAACATTTTTGAAGCCTGTTTAAGAGAAATATTAGGGTATAAAACCATATATATTTGGGAAGTATAGTATGAACTCATTCAACACATGTGTTTATATCTGTGTGGGTATATACTATATATGTGTGCATATTTGGCATTAAAATACATATATGGAAAACATATGAAATAAAATCTACCAAGACATTAACAGGGACTATTTTTTCATCAAGTGATATATTAAATTCTTTACTTTTTCAAATGTGTAGCTTTTTTCAAATGAGTATCTATTACTCTTGCAATCAGGAAAAGAAAAAAGCCTAAGCAATTTCCTAAAAACTACAGAAGAAAAATATACCATGAACAATAAGGTAATTGGCATTATGGTAAAAATATCTGTAAGATAAAGAAAAAGCTAAAAAGGTATGTTTTGGAAAAATTAGACAATGTTTTGGAAAAAGTTTGGTTGTTAAATACATTTGTATTTAAACACTTGAAATAGTTCTTAGGACTCCTTCTTACACTGAATTATTACTTAGTAAAGAGTGTTCTTTTACTTAAAATAAAAATCTGATTTCAATTGCTCTTAATGGTCTAAATGCAAGATGCTACATTTAAAAAACTCTTTAAGAATATGCATTGGAAAGTTGGAATTTTATTATTTTTTCCTTAGAAATGTATTCTACTTTAATTTTCTTATAGCTCAATAACTATTTAATGTAGTAAGACTTATATTTTATACATTTTAATAGTAATACTTCAAGAAGGCCTCAGTTTACCAAAATGATTCTCCAACATAATTATGACCCAGGAAGCAGCTGTATCTTATTTCGAAAGGAAAAAAAAATGCACCATGCTGAGTTGTTTAAAAGATGTAATATAGTGCTGAATTTTTTTCTTGTGAATTAGTTTGAAATACTGTGCCTAAAATGCTGAGTTTGAAGTCCCATAAAGCTTGGTATGCTTTGCAAAAAGCACTCCCAGCTTAATTTAGGCCAGGCCTTCTTTTGCTTTGAAGGAACAAAAAAGAAACATTAACTGCTCCTGGCCTTCTTTGTAGGAATTGACTCAAGATTGCCACAGTGGTCATGGTGATGTTCATAGTAAACTGAGCTAATTCTTGAATGAATGAATGAATGAATGAATGAACTAGTAAAATCAAAAGAAAACAGTGGTTCACATTGTATCTTAACAGAATACAAATGTACAGTCTTTAATATAAATGTAAAAGCTTGAAGTCAAATATATTCTTCTTTCATGTAAAACAGTTTCTTTCCAAAGCTGTAGTGCTTCAGACATGCACTGCTATATATAGATCAGGTTTTGTTGTACAATACCACCTATATAAAAATCTAATGTAAGATAAATTTTTAAAAAATATTTGTATGTTTACTCTTCAGTCGAAACAGTATAAATGAAGCTTCATTCAGTCTTACTTGATATTTGTCATTCCTGTACTTCTTATTTTCTCTTATAAGAACTACTTTTCTCTCTTTTCTCATAGTCACTCTGAATATATCCTGTCTTCCAATATCTTCATAATCTAAGCTTAGGACATAAATAATTTTAATGTCAAATAGCCAAATATCTCTTCTACTGAACTTATACAGAGAGAAAATTCAAATTTTAAAAAACCATCATATGGAATGCATATTCTAATGTATAAAATAGTAACTAAAAAAATACAACACAATGAGGAATACATAAAAAGTCATTAAAGGGGATAATGCAAAATACTTGAAAATATTTGATTGTTCCAAAGGAATGCAGAAGAGACAGAACAAAAATAGATTAGACAAATAGAAATAAAATCAAATGATGGTGACTTAACCTCAACGGTGCCAACAATAATAGTAAATGTAAATGGATTAAATACTCCTTTGTGAAGGCAGACATTTTCAGAATCAGTTTTCAGAAATATCCAAGTTCATGATGCTACATTGATAAGGCTGAATGAAATTGGAAGACTTAGTTATCTGACTTAAAGACTTATTATAAATACACAGTATATAAGAGAAAATGTTATGACATTGGCATAAGAATTAATATATCAACAGATCAGAAAATAGTCTAGAAATAGAACTACACACACACACACACATACACACACACACACACACACACACACACACATATATATATATAAGTCAATTCATTTTTGAAAAGATGCTGAAGTAATTTAATGAGAGGAAAAAGTATTTTTTTCAATACATGGCATAGAAATATTGGATAAACGTATAGAAAAAAACAAACCCTGACCCAAATCTCACACCATATATATGAATACATGAGAAGAACTGTCAGCCTAATGTAAAAGCTAAAACTTCAAAGTGCTGGGAGAAAGAGTTAGAGAAATATCTTTGCAGTCTTAGACACAAAGCTTTTTAGAAATAAAAGAGCACTAACTGTAAAACAAAAAATTGATAAACTGAACTTAAGCAAAATTTTTAAGATTTTGCTCAACAAACAATGTCACAACATAAAAAATCAAGCCATAGAATAGGAGAAATTATTCACAATTAACAGCTTCAAAGAACTTGTATTAATAATATCTAAAGAACTCCTACAAAATAATAATACAAAGACAAATGAACAATTAAAAATGGGCAAGAGACCTCAACAAGATATGTGAATGATCATGTATAATTTATCAAGGAGATGCAAATTGATACCACATGAGGTACGTCTTTAAAATACCCACTGCACTTCCAAAATTACACACACACACACACACACACACACACACACACACCACAGATCATTTCAAATGTTGGACAGGATACAGAACTGGAACTCTCATGCATTTAGTGCTTGTATTTAAAATGTTACTACTACTTAAGGAAGTGTTTGTTATTTTCTTAGGAAGTGAAAGAGAAACCAATCTAATGATTCAACAATTTCTCTCCTCCATATTTATCCAAGAGAAATTAAAGCATGTTTTTACAAAAAGATTTGTACAAGAATATCATAGAAACTTTATTCATAATAGTCTAAAATTAAAAATAATCAATGTCTACCAACAAGTGAATGAGTAAATAAATAATGACATATTATCCTACTCAGCAAGGAAAAGAAGAAAACTGATAATAGATGAATCTCAAAGACTTTATATTGAGCAAGACATGCCCAACACAAAAAGTGTATATACACTGTGTTTTATATTTATATTTGCAAATTAATACATTCATTCTGAGACATTAACACAAATATAAAAAACAGAGTGGGCTGCTGTTGTAAAGGTCAAGAGGGGACTTTCTTGTTTGGTGGAAATGTTTTATGTCTTCATTAATCTAATGACTACATGGGTGTATATATTTGTCAAGAGTTATCAAATTGTACAAAAATCTGTGCATCTTATTGTGTATTAATCCTACTTTATTTAAAAAATGTGATCTATTACAGAGTTCTGATTGTTGGGATTTACCTACTGGGACAGCAAGCAACACACTGTCTTTGTTTTGTTTAGGAATCCTAAAGATTACTCATAGGATAGAGTGATAAAAACCTAGTGCATCAAATTAAAAACAAAACAAAACAAAACTCCCTTTATACCTTAAAACAAAACGTGGAGGTAAGTTAAGTAGACATTATTATTTCATGTCAGAAATTAGGAAATTAAAGCCTGATAGCAGAACATAGGATTAGAAGGAGAACCCTAGTTTTCTGACCACTAACCAGTCTAGCTCTTGTTTCACTGTATGTACATGGAAGAGTTGTCTTCTTAAGGCAGTGAGTGATTGCCTCCATTCAGCAATCACCCACTGATTTCCTGGTGAGGCTATTGGGTTCTAAAGATGAATAACACAATACTTCTGTCCTCAAGGAGATTGTAGTCTATACTCACTCTGCTGCGGCACACGAAAGAATATCTGTTTTCAAAGCATTGTAGAGCATTGAGATGTGGATGGTTTTCTCACATTATCTGGAAAGCTGAAGTTAAATTAGATGTCTTGATCAATAGTTTATCAAAATGTATTTCTTAGGGGGAAGAAAAAAAAACTTTTGGACTTCGAATTCATCACTTGTCCAACTCTTCAAACCTTAAATAGTGGTTTTTATTGCAACAGACCAACCCACTAAATGTGTGCCTTTATTTCTCAACTGGAAGTGGAGGCCTCAAAACCCCAGAAAGGAAACATTTGTTTTGGCCTTTTTTTAGCTGTCCTCATTGAGAATATACAGTGAGGAGAAGGAGGGATCCTGTTAAGTTTCCATAAAACCACCAAGCCTAACACCACAGAACAGTTTGTTCCTTTTGTTGGTTTTCACATTCCCTGAAACTTGGGGTGATGACAGGAAGAAGAAAGGTTCATCAGTGAAGAAATGGAAAAGTTAACCTGAGGATAATTTGAAGCTTAGTTCTACTGTGTAATATGTTATCTAACAAAAGAAATCGTTTCAATTTCACTGTGAAAATTAAAGTGTTTTTAAATTATTTTGAAGTTGTGACTGTACCAAGGATACCATTCAGCCATAATATTGATTTTCCATTAAACCTTCAAATTTAGAATTACAGTGGTTAATTTTGCATTTTTAAATTAACAGGATAGCATAAATGTGCCTATATTAACCTTTTTATCTTATTTGGACTTACTAAAATTCATTGTTTTTAACCTGTACAAAAATAAAAGATGTTGATATTTTACATGGCCCTTCTGACAGATTACAAATATTCTCAATTACTGTATAAATAGTGAGCTGCAGAGCAACTGAAGGCCTCACTTGTAACTTTAATAAATAAAAAGATTAATTCTTATTTAACATTATAGAGGCATTCATATGATATTTCCTATCTACTTTTCATATAAAATACAGTTTTCCATTAGTCCACAGAAAAAGAAAAAAAAAAACACTTAAGACTAAATTGTATCATAAAAATCACAAAAATGAGAATGATACTAAAGAAAGGTTTAGATAGTATTCTGTAAGAAAAATGATGGGTGCTTGAATTATAAAACTTAATTAGAAATGATCAACGACTATGTTGAATACTTGTTAAATCTTGCTGCCAGCTTAAATGAGAAACTCTGATTAAAAGGAGAACAAGTTTTCTTTCCTAGTTTTATCATTAGATTTGTGAACTTGGGAGGAGGCCTTAGTGAAGGGATTTTCTCCAATAGGGAAAACCAGAACAGCTCATCTTTTTTATTTTAATTTAAAAATTTTTTTCAATTACAGTTGATATACAACGTTACATTAGTTTCATGTCTACAATGAAGTGGTGAGATATTAATATAATTTACAAAGTGATCACCTCGCTAAGTCTAGTACCCATTGATACCATACATGGCTATTACAATATTACTGACTATATTCCCTATGCTGTACTTTATATCCCTGTGACCATAACAGCTGATCTATAGCATCTGCTCAATCACTTACATTAACAAGGACTCATGGCTTTGTGGATCAGTATTACATTTTCCGTAAATTATCTGTAAAATATTCAGCTTAAATAAAGTGATATAAAAGTGCATGTTATTTTTAATCTGTGCCCTAGCACAATCAGTTTATTTGAAAAATCCTAATCAACACTACACACCCCAGGGATGGTTAATTACAACTTGGAAAATCCTCATCACAATCCTTCACTGCAGAGTGATTGTCATAATCAATTCAATGGCCCTGAGTCTTGAGCTCTTCTCAGTGTCAGCTGGTATGATAATTAGCCTAAGGAAAGTTAGCAGTGATTTTTCTGTAATAAAATGACTATTGTGTGAGATAACATGGACTGATCTCTTCTGCTTTTGTTTGAAGGAGGGATAAGAACCTTGGATTAGCTCAATTGCTCAAAACGGTGCCTGCTGCTTAGAGTTCTGTCTCCCACTCTGACTGGCTGGCTAACAATTCTGCTACTGGAATGTGTTTGCATTTGCCTCCTAGGACCTTTTCATTGAAATTCATTGTTAGAGTGCCCAAAAGAACAAAGAAACTTACTGAAGTTTTCAGGTTGAATTCCTGATTTATTTGTACTTGCTAATAAACATATGTGTGGCCAAATTTAGCCTGAGACTTGTTTTATCGTAACACCAAATAGTAGTATGGTGGTGGAGGCTACAGATAGCCAGCCGAACGAATCCAATAATTATTTTTTCCAGATTTATTGAGATCTAATTGACATACAATATTGTGTAAGTTTAAGGTGTACTATGTGATAATTTGATATACGATATATTGAGAAATGATTTCCATAATCAAAGGAATCCAGTAATTCTGAAGGACTAAATCAAGTCAGGTAAGCTCACAACAGCAGCCCATTATGTTTTTATATTTGTGTTAATGTCTCAGAATGCCATTTATTAATTTGCAAAGAGGATATCAAATTTTAAATGAACCAGAACATGTATATTTGCTGATTGAACACATTACCCCTACTGGTTTTATAGCTCCCTTAGGAAACACTCTTTACATTGACCTAACACCGACTTCTGTAAAACTCCCATGCATTTGTGATGGTTTTTGCTTTCCGGGCCACACACATAAACCTAATCTCTCTAAAGCAGGGCTGAATTTTTAAACATAAACTCAAAGTTGAAGACCCAGAGCATGACCCAATTTTTCTATTCTGATTGAGACTTCACTTACCAAAAGAGTATAAAATTCATTCTCAATCCATTTGAGTATTTACCCATTGCAAGTCACACGAAAACCTTAGGGTCTCACAGAAATTAGCCCATTGTGGGAGTTCTTCCTGGTCTTCAGTCCATCGTTACTCTTTATGATTTACTTATTATTTAAGACTGAAAGATCCCTTGAAAAAGGCTGATCCTGCCCTTATCCCTACACAAAGCTTCCCCGTTGCCACCTCTTGGGTCTCGGGAAGTACATTCCAGTGCAGTAATACTCAAGCGGGTGAAGGCACAATGGGCAAACCATTCTGGAATTGCAGGCACCTGGGAAGTGGACCAAAAGGGGAATGGAGACTTGAGGTAGGCACATCCTTTGACACCCACCCAAATTCTCGTCCTTTGGGAGAAGTGTGGCCAAAGGCAGAGACCCCTCTTATACAAATCTGAGCATAGCAGTGTGAGAACTACTTCATCTGCTACTGAAGTTTCATTCACTATATGCCTGAATGACACCAATTTCTTGCGGAGCTATCACTGTTGCTACATTGGCAGATCCTGAAGGGAACATTTCCTCGGCCACCTCAAGCTTTCCACAGTCTCTGCCTGGAATTGGTGTGATGTTTTCAGAAGGGAAACAAGAAAGAATTGCAAAACCAATCAACCAACACAGAAAATGCAAAGCATAGAAATGAATGTTGACCTACCTCAGAGAACTTTTTATAGCTGAAACGTAGAAATATATTCATGAAATAGCCATACATAAATAACCAGAGAGAAAGAATAGGGAGTTCTCTGGTGGTGTAGTGGCTTAAGGCTCCGGTGCTATCAGTGCTGCGGCCTGGGTTCGATTCCCATCTAGAGAGCTACCCACATACAAAAAAAAAAGAAAAAGGCAGAGAGAAAGAATATACAATCTCCCCACCAGACATACATGCACATACCTCTGCGAAAAATTATATATAGTTGAATCATTCAGAAATGTTTCAGAAAACATTTATTAATCATAGTTTATTTGCATGAAAACTGCCTGTATATGGTAGTCACTGCTCCAAAAGGCTTTACGTGAATTACTTTAATCCTTACATACTATTATCATCTCCATTTCACAGATGTGGAAACTGAGGCATAGTGAAGTTAAAAGTATTGTTCAAGTTTTCTTGCTAGGAAGTGGCAAAGGCAACGTCAAGTCCAGACAGTCTGGCTGCAGAACCCACAGGCCTGGCCAGGAGGCTGTGCTGGGTAGGTCTACGTGTTAGGCATTTTATGAGGTGTTTTATATAGATTAGCTAATTCGAACTGTGACGTAGGTATAATTATCTCTGCTTGACAGATGAGAAAACAGAGGCTAACTAATTTGCCAAAATTATAAAACTAGTAAATGGCTGAGCTGGATTTTACTAACTTGCCAGTTACATAACTAACGAATAGGTAGCTGAGAGCTCAGTTTCAGACTTGATTAAATTGTGTTCAGGACACACAGCATATGAAGACAACATCTATTTTTAAGGATGCTTAGAGAAACATTTTTTGTGTTTTACAATTTCAATTCACACAAAAAGGAGTTAAATTCAAGTATCTGGGCGTTTGTTTTACATGGAGCACCTCATGCTTTAATAATGCCTAATAAATGAGGCATTACTGTATTTCACTATCCACAGGGAAGATATGTTATGATTTCCAGTCCTACAACCTAAACCAAATGTGGAGTTTTAACAGTTGCATCATAATTAGCATTAACTATTTTTTATTTTACTCAGGGAGGAAAAAAGTTTTCCTTCTTAGATATAAAAAACAAGATATCTATTAGGTATTAGACATGTTACTTCATGTCTATATAAATCTATGGATAAGATACACCTAGTGATTTCCTATTTCCCTGTGAATTCAATAAAATCTGAAGCAAATCGAAGAAAAATATTTATACCAGTTCATTCAATATGCATTCCTCAGTACATTCCAAAGCTTATAGCACATACAGAAAAGTATGGAAAATATGACCGCCTGAGCTCACCTACTTAGGAAGATTTAATTTTCCTTATGAACCCTTAGTACGAGCATGGGTGGGGCATTTTATTGTCCATCTGTCACACGTTTCCACGTTGCCACTGAATTGAACATGTGCTTCCTGAATGTAAGAGGGATTCAAAAACTAAAAAGTTTCTTAAAGGAAGCCATGCAATCTCTATCCCTGAACAGAAAAATATTTGCACAAGACATATGCGTGTCCAACAGTGTATGCCTTGACTCCTCAATGCACGGCTTGTGTAATATGAGGGAACTTGAAAAAATATTTATTGACTAATTATTGTCATTAAATTAAGCTTCACGGTGAAACAATTTTTTCACAAACCTTGAACATACTAGGAATTCTGAGAAGAGAGTCCTCCACAAATGGGGAGTCACTGGTGGCATTCTGGATCTGGTGAATAGAAAAAGAAAAGCAAACACAATGACAGGAAACTCTATGGCTTCTTTAAAACAAGGATCTTGTAGAATATCACTTTGAATGAAAGTACCATATCAATATGGTTTTAGCTTTATTAAGCCTGGTGATGTTGCTGTTGTGTTCAGTGTTAGTGGGTGTGCTTCACTTCCCCAGAAACCTTTCTTGCAATCATGTTATAAAGCATCAATGCATACTGTTGCAAAATTTATCTGTGCTGTTTGTTTAGCTTTGGAACTTGACTTTCCAAGAATGCTTCAGCAATGAACGAGAGGCACGTGGTGAGAATGGACCCCACACAGCTGCTGGCACTGAGGAGGCCTGGGCACAGCCTATACCGAGCAAGTTGCTCCCACATATTTGGCAGTCCTGCTGGGGCTTGGAGCCACTGGCCACTTGGTCACCCCAAATCCTCTCCTACATGATTGGGTCTCTTTGGAAGGATGGGAGCTAACATCCTCAGGGGTAATTAGAAAGGCACACTTGGAACAAAGGGGTATGAATGAGAAAACAAATAGGTTGTGCCTTCCTTAACAGTGGAGAAAGGTTGGAGAAATCCTTTAACTTGCTGATTTGGGGGGAAAAAAAGAGCTTTCAAGGTGAATAATAGCATTTTTTTGTTGTTCAGTGTTTAAACTCTGCCCTGCTGTGATTTCTGATTTATACTTCACTGTGGTTTTTTTTATTGCTGTTGTTTGTGGCTTTTCTTTTAAAGAAACAAAACCAAATTCAATGGTAAATGAAAGCAAGTGATTACCTTCTAGACTGTAACAAAGATTGTGTAGAAAGTATTTTTTAAATTAACTTTAAAAATTTGTGAGGGGCAGAGTACACTATCTTAAGCATCTGTTATGTGCTAGAGAACATGCTAAGTGTTTAACACACAGTATCGCATTTGATGCTCATAATGACACTGCTAAAATATTTATTTTCAGCTCTTTTCTGCTGATATAGAATTGAAGGAGTAAACAGGTAAAGTGACATGCCCAGAGTCGTACAGTCACAAATGTGAGTTGTGGCTCTACCTTTGTCCAACAGAGAAATCCATTCCCTGTCATCACACGTTAAGCAAATTGTATACTTTTCTTCTTATTATTAATTATTAACTGATTTTTGTCACATAACAGTATCTTATACCAAACGTGAATTTAGCTGTTTTCCAGAAAATTCCATTATCAGTTCTATAATCTGACTTTAACAGGATTTCTGTAGAGATACAATTTTCTAACTTACCAGGTTACATGGTTAGAATTAAATATTATTACATAGAATCAAGAAAGGAATAAATTAGAAGACTCCTTAGAATTGTCAAATCATGCACTGTCCCTGGCAGTTACTGCCCCATGTGGCTATTTAATTTAAATTAATGAAAATGAAATAAAATGAGAAAAATGCATTATTTAGCAAAAGTAGCCACATTTCAAGCATGTAATAGCTATATTTGGTTAGTGGCTTCTGTATTGGACAATACAGATTAGAGTATTTCCATCACTGCAGACAGTTCTGTAGGGCAGTGATGCTCTATTCCTCACCACTTTACAATGAAGATGCAGAATTCCAGATAGTTACTGTTTATGTAACAAACAACTCTGGTGTGCTTTTTTATCCAGCCCTCTTGTTCCCCCACCACACAGTCATATAGTTAAGTTTTAAATGTGAAAAAATATACATTAGGCACTCTGTATTCAAAGGATTTGCATCCAGGAATTTAATCAACTGTGGATATTTGAAAAAAGTTACATTGTTGCTGAAATGTAGCATGTAGCTAGGTTGCACCTGTACTGAACATGTACAAACTTGTTTTTTCCTGTCATCATTCCCTAAACAATTCAATATAACAACTATTTATATAGCATTTACATTGTATTAGATATTATAAATAATTCAGGGATGACTTTGAATATATGGGAAGATACACTTAGATATATGCAAATACTATGGCATTTTACATAAGGGACTTGAGTATCCCTAGATAGGGTATCCATGGAGGGTCCTGGAACAATCACCTGCAGATACTGAGGGATGACCATAGTAAGCAATTAGAGGAAAAACTACAGCAAATTTATTTCTTGTTTGTGACATGTCAATGTGAGGGGAAATAATACATTTTTTTTTAGGATTTTCTTGTAAATGATAGGATTGATGATAAAGGTAGAACTCATTTGCTCAATTAACATGTTTCTTATCAAACTGCTTCATAACCTTGAGAGAACCTCCAAAAAATGCTATGAGATGCTATGATCAACAATTTTTTTCTATTTGCAAATAACTGTAAGAATTTACCTCTTAATTTTAAGTGATGTCCACTTTTAAGAAATGTTTTTCAAATGCCCATTTTTGTGATAAAATAAAGTGACCCATTAAATTATACTTACATAATAAAATTTAAAATGGAAATTACCAATATGTTTTGTGAAAAGAATAGTAATTTCCAAAGTGTTTCAAAACCTTAATTCTCACAGTATATGGAGGTTGTCTTTTCTTTACTGATACTTTCATATAATTAACCATATATAAACCATATACCTCGATCTACATTTTTTTTTCATTTGGGCCTAAAATTTCATGTAAACAATTAAAGCCACACATATCAGGACATTTTGATTCAGACCAAAAACGTTTTTCTCTATAACATATAGAGTCACTCGGCTGACTATATTACCTATGGATACAGCTGACTTTAAATAATACTCCACTTGGTTTTTGCAATAATACTGGCATTGCTACATTGTAAGTTACATCGGTTCTATTAGGAAGCACTTGACATACTTCAGTTACTGACATTCTTCACAGTGTTCTGATATATAACAGCTAGTTATATTCTGAGTCACAGGACGGAAAAATAAAGCACAATGCTGTGATTATCTTGGAGCCTGTTGGACACACCAAACCACGCAGTGACTTCAATGTCAGGTAACCTGGATCTGAAGGCTCACAAATGATCACAAACCATGTAAGTCTCTTAATTTTCACATGTGTAAAATCAGTATTCTTGTTAAAGGACCCAGATAGATGTAACATTTTATGGATATGCACAGTGTATACATGGGTGCATTTATCATTTAGAATATACACCAGAGTGAATTATTTCTTCTCGATTCTGGGGTTGAGTTTTGACATGATCATAACATTTGAAGATACGGAATCTTTCACCTAAAATTATCCTGGGCTATCCTTCTCCACCATTAGATGTACCTCATGAGAGATGTTGGACAAACATAAATTTAAACCATTATCCTTCATGCAGAAGGTTTAAATTTTTTAAAAACTTATTTCACACATTTCTCTTTCTCAGCCAAAGCTTTATCTCTTTTCTTTGTTTTAGTTGCTTTTTTTTCTGTTAAGGGTTTTTCTAAACTGTTTAGCAATACTAGATAGTTGTCCTGTGTTAAAGTATTCCATGCAGAATAGATCAGGAAGGGCTGCAGCATGGAAGGCTACATTTGGGGCACTCTGGCTAGGCCGTTTCGTGGGTGTAACATGTGGCAGCCTTTTCTTTTAGGCTAGTTCTCCAGAGATGGGTTCTCCAAACTCTGCCTGGGGAAACAATTGCTTGGAAATAACTGACCCTACATGGAAAAAGACCACAATGAAGGTCTCTACTCTTTTCCTGATGCCATACAATGAGTTTTATATAAGGAGTTTCTGGAATTTATCTAATCCCACAATTAGAAAAGGAAAGAGCTGGGCTTTTAAAGCCAGATTAGACTGACTTCAGGACATAACCACTTAACCATGTATTACTCTTCACATCTATTTCATCCTTCCTAATCACAATGATCCTTCGGTTTTTGAACTCTTATTGCCTCTATTCACATTTCCCCTTTAAAATGTTTCTTTTTCATGTGTTTTCCTCTCAATGCAATTTGAAGGACACCTATCCCCATAGGAATGGCTCTCAGACTTACTGTAGGATGAGCGAAAACAGAGCGCTGGGCCCTACCTCTAGAGATTCTCATTCAGTAGATCTGACATAGAGCCTGAAAATTTGCATTTTGAACAAATTCTCCCCAAGAGGTGCTCATGCTGCTGACCCAGAGACCATTGCCATGGAGGCTGTATTCATCTAAAGATCGTCAGGCATAGAAACAGTAAATGACTTCACACTACAGTCACTGGTGGTGAGAGACTTCTAGTACCATTCAGGACTGGCTGAGCTAACTAACATTTGTTAAAAACCTTATTTAATTATGACTCCAGGGAATCCTCACTTCGGTATTGAGAGTACAAATTTTTATTTTCTTTTATTTCTCTGTTCATTCAACATGTCTTTCATTGTAGATAAGGTGAGAAATGGGAGTGAGCCATTCAAGAAAAGAAAATAGCACCGTAAAGGAAAGAATTAAGTGGTTTTGGAGACCCACAAGTTCCCAGCTTTGCTAAATTATATGGAAGTTGAACAATAATCACAATGTTCATTTTATGTATCACATTGACTTGGCTAAGGTGCCCAGATATTTCAGCAAATAACCTGGATGAGATTTACATTTATTTATTTATTTATTTATTTTCTTATAGTAACAGATTATTTTATTTTCTTGCCTTATTTTTAAATTAGTTTCAGGTGTACAAAATAACATAGTGATTAGACATTCATATGCCTCAAAAAGTGATAACCCCAATTAACCTAGTACCCATCTGATACTGTAGTTATTACAATATTATTGACTATATTTCCTATGCTGTACTTGTTATCTCCATGACTATTTTTTAAATTACAGTGAACATTCAATGTTATTTTGTATTAATTTCAGATGTACAGCATAGTGGTGGGAAATTTATATAATTTAAGAAGTGATCCACCATAGGTCTAGTACCCATCCAACGCTACAGGCCGTTTTTACAATATCATTAACTATATTCCTCATACTGCACTTTATGTCCCTGTGACTATTGTATAATGACCACTTTGTACTTCTTAAGTCCTTTACTTTTTTCACTCAGCCCCCACCCTGCTCCTATCTAGTAAATATCAGTTTGTTTTCTGTATCTATGGGTCTGTTTCTGTTTTGTTTATTTATTTTGTTCTTTATAGTCCACATACAAGTAAAATCATAAGGTATTTGTCTTCTGTCATTCTGACTTATTTCAATGCCATAATATCCCTAGATCCATTCATATTATCAAAATTGGTAAGATTTCATTCTTTTTTATGGCCAAGTAATATTCCACTGTGTATATGCATCACAATATTTTTATCTAGCTGTTTATTGATGGGCATTCAAGTGTTTCTGTATCTTGACTATTGTAAATGGTGCTGCAGTGAACATAGGGGTGCATACATCTTTTTAAATTAGTGTTTTGGATTTTTTTTTATAAATATCCAGCAGTATGATTGCTGGATCATATAATAGTTCTGTTTTTAATTTTTTGAAGAACCTCCATACTGTTCTTCATAGTGACTGCACCAATTTCAATCCCACCAACACTGCATGCGAGTTTTCTTTTCACTACATTCTCGCCAACACTTGTTTATTGATTTATTGATGACAGCCATTCTGACCAGTGTAAGGTGATATCTCATTGTGGATTTTTAGTTGCATTTCCCTGATTAATAGTGGCATTGAGCAACTTTTGATACAGTTATTGAGCATCTACATGTCCTTTTGGGAGGAATGTCTTTCAGGTCCTCTGTCCATATGCTAATTGGATTGTTTGGGTTATTTTGGTGCTGTAAGTATTTTTATAAATTTTGGATATTAACCTTTTATCAGATGTATCATTGGCCAATAGTTTTTCCCATTCAGTAGGATATCTTTTTGTTTTGTTGATGGTTTTCCTTGGTAAGTAAAAACATTTTAGTTTGATGTTGTCTCATTTATTTATTTTGGGTTATTGTGCTATCATTTTTGTTAGTCTCAAGAAACCTTTTGATTTAATCCTTGACTTCATTGTTAACCCATTCATTGTTTAGTAGAAGTTATTTAACCTCCATGTGTTTGTGTAGTTTTCAGTTTGGTTTCTTTTTCTGTAATTGATGTCTAGTTTCATACCACCGTGGGCAGAGAAGACACTTGGTAAGACTTTGGTCTCAAATTTATTGAGACTTGCTTTGTGGCCTAACATGTGGTCTATCTGGGAAAATGTTCCACGTTCACTTGAAAAGAATGTATATTCTGCGGCTTTGTGGTGAAATGCTCTAAAAATATCAATTAAATTCATCTGGTCTATGGTGTCATCTAATACCACTATTTCCTTGATTTTCTGTCTGGAAGATCTGTCCATTGGTGTCAATGGGGTGTTAAAATCATCTACTATGATTGTGTTACTGTCAATTGCTCCCTTTATGGTGGTCAATATTTATTTTACATATTTAGGTGCTCCTATGTTGGGTGCATAGATGTTTACTAGGGCTATGTCCTCTTGTTGAATTGCTCCCTTTATCATTATGTAAGGACCTTCTTTGTCTCTTACTATAGTCTTGGTTTTAAAGTCTATTTTTTTACCATGCAAGTATTGCTACCCCACCTTTTTAAATTTCCATTTGCATAAAATATTTTTTCTACCCCTTTACTTTCAGTCTGTGTGTGTTTTTCTATGTGAAGTGGATCTCTTGCAGGCAGCATACGTGTGGGACTTGTTTTCTTATCCATTCAGCTATGCCATGTCTTTTGATTGGAGCATTTAATTCTTTTACATTTATAGTGATTATTGATAGGTACATGATTATTGCCATTTAATTGTTTATATTCTTTTGTCTTCTTTTGTTTCCCCCTTTGCTTAAAGAAGTCTCTTTAACATTTCTTCTACTACTGGCTTGGTGGTAATAAATTTCTTTAGCTTTTTCTTTTCTGAGAATCCCTTTATTTCTTCTTTAAATGATAGCTTTGCTGGGTAGAGTAGTTTGATTGTAGGCCCTTGTATTTTATCTTAGTGAATATTTCCTGCCACTCCCTTCTGCCCTGCAAAGTTTCTGTTGAGATATTAGCTGATTGTCTTATGGGATCTCTCTTGTAAGTAACTACTTGTCTTTTTTTGTTGTTGCTGCTTTTTGGACCCTCTCTTTGTTTTTACCTTTGGCATTTTAATTATAATGTGCTTGGTGTGTGCCTCTTTTGGGTTTATCTTGTTTGGGACTTCCTGCACTTCCTGGGCTTGTATGTTTATTTCCTTTGCTAGGTTAGTGAAGTTTGCAGTCATTATTTCTTCAAATAAGTTCTTGATTCTCTTTTCCCTTTCTTCTCTCTCTATGATACAAATATTATTATGTTTGATGTTGTCCTGGAGGTTCCTTAAATTATCTTCACTTTCCTTTTACTATCTTTTTCTGTTCATTGTTTCCATTGGGTGTTTTCTGCTACCTTGCCTTCTAAATCACTGATTCAACCTTCTGCTTCATCTACTCTATTGACTAGTGTATTTCTCATATCAGTTAGTGTACTCCTTATTTCTGACCTGTTCTTTTTTGTGGTTTCTATGTCCTATTTACACTTACTATCTCTTTGTTAAAGTTCTTATTAAGTCCCTGAAGCATTCTTATCACCAGTGTTTTAAGATCTGTTTCTGATAGGTTGGTTTGCCTCCAGTTCATTTAGTTCTTTTTCTGGAGATACCTCTTATTCTTTTATTTGGGACATATTTCTTTGCTTCCTAATTCTACTGCCTCTCTGTGTTTGCTTCTATGTATTAGGTAGATCTGCTATGTCTCTCAGTCTTTGTGGGTGGCCTTATGTAGAAGGTATCCTGTGTGGTCCAGTGTGCAAACTGTCTGATCACCTGTGCAAGTGTTCTGGGAACCTCCTTTGTTTGTTGTGTGTATTCCCCTGTTGTAGTTGAGCCTTAACTGCTTTTGGGTAGGATTGACTTTCAGGCTCACTGCCTGTGAAGACTGCCTTTGCTCACAGTGTATGAGGTGCTGTGTGGGAGCTGACCCCTCAGAGATGAATTTGCCCCAGAGGGCTCTTACACATATCGAGACTATCCTTTGGGAATGTCTCTTGTGGGGCTAATTGGGTAGTACTCTTCCATGGTCTGAGGCTGGCCTCTGGGTGTGTTATTCTTGGTACCTCTTGAGAGGAGCTCCTCTGCAGGCCAATTTTGGCATTGCCTGTGACTGACCCAGGCTACCTGGTAGGAGCTACAATGTTATATACAGTTGGTTGTTGCCTGTGCTGGATCTAGAGGCATGTGGGGGTGGCCTCACTGTGAAACCAGGGTGGCTGCTACCAGTATCAGGCCTGAGACAGGTTGGTAAAAGACCCAGGACCCCCTAGGCCTATTGCCACCTGCAGGCTACCATAAGGCTCAGCTGCTGAAAGAATCTGCTTAATGTGTGTGCCAGGCTGGTTGAACGAGTACTGACCATTCTCCCAGCACTGCCTCCCAAATTGAATAGAGTGGGGTCCCAGGGAGTCACAATGTGTGGCTGGTGGTTTTTACAAAGCTAATGCAGAATTAATTCTTATTCCAGTGTAGAGCCTGTGACCTCATCACAAAATGCCCTGAGGTAATCTCATCTAGCCATTGTTTGCCTCAGGCCCACAGAACAACCCTGAGAGCACCCAAGAAAGGTTGTAGCACAAGCTTCAGATGACTGCCAGCCATTGAAATTTTCCCAGGTTGCCACGGACCATCACCTGCTGTACAAGGTTTCCACAGTTTGCAGGGAGGAGCTGGTTACCCAGGAGTTGGGTGTGCCTTGGGTGATGCAGCAGTAACTCAGGGGTAGGGTAGGGCAGAGTCTCAGGAAGTAATGAAGGTGGCGTGCACATATATTTTCAAACCAATGTGGTCACAGATTTGAACTGTGGGGAAGAGTTCACCACAGAAAAAATAGCAACCTCCTGTAGGCCACACGTGAGTCAGGCCCCATACAGGAATAATGGTGGCTGTTCCTCTAGTACTCACCCTGTAGCCATACAATCCAGTCTTTTCCTATATGTCTTTGGTGTCTCCTGAGTTGCCACTCCTCCACTGGAAGCCCAGGTGAGTGCGTGCAAGTGAGTAAGTCTGTACAGACCCTTCAAAAGGACATCTGGGTTTCCAGCTGCCTTTCTTCTCACTGGGAAGGATGAACAGAATCCCCACATATTTTCACTGCCAGATGTCATAGGGACTCTTCTTCCAGCACAGGACCCCTGGGCTGGGAGCCCAGTGTGAGGCTGGGACTCTTTAATCTTCAGTGGGGACCTCCTTAGCTGAAGCATCTCCCCCAGTGATCAACTACTACGTATGGGTTGGGGTCAGCCAGTTGTGTATCTCCACTCCTCCTACCAGTTTCCATGTGGCCTCTTCTTTATAACCTTAGCTAGAAGGGTTCTGTTCAGCTAGTCTTCTAATGATTCTGGAGATTGATCTATAATTTAGTTGTAATTTTAATGTGATCATGGGAGGTGGAAGACATAGCCTTTACCTATTCCATCATCTTGGACCTTTTGATATTTACATTTAAATTGGTTGCTTTTGAGTAAAGCTGATTGTCCATCACGTGGATGGGCCTCATTCAATCAGTTAAAGGTCTAAATTAAACAAACACAGACCACACTGATCAAGAGGGAATTCTGCAGCAGACTGCCTTTGGACTTCATCTGCAACATTTGTCTCTCTTGGGTCTTCAGCCTGATAACATTCATACTTAAATTGTAAAATTGGCTCATCACTAGGTACACAGCTGCCAGCCCACTCTGCAGATATTGGACTTGCAGAATCCACAATTGTAAGAGCCACTTCCTTAAAATAAGTCTGTTTTTCCATTTATATCCATCTTATTGGTTCAGTTTCTCTGGAGAACCTGACTACTACAGTAATGGAAGAAAGGTAACTGAGGAAATTTGAAAGAAACCATTAGCACTTTTCAAGTATGTAGAGTAAAGCCAAGATCCAAGTCATGTTATAGGAGGACGAATCACACGGTGAAGTGTAAATTGCATTGAGGGGAAAACAACTGGTGAGGAATGCATTAAGGGAGAAACGTAATAGATGTTAATAACAGTTCACAACTAGAAAGGGCATTGTGATTAAGAGGGGTGGAATGGATGTGAGAAGCAATAGTGGTGAAGCATGCAGGTTCTGGAGTCAAACGGATCTGGATTTAAAAGCCAGCTCTTTTTTCTTTTTTTCTATTTGTTTGAGCTTAAATAGTCCCAGAAACTCTTTGCTTATCCAAAAAATTGAAATAATTACAGTATCTACCTCATAGGGAGATTACAAGATTAGGATAAATGAACCATTACTTCTATAATGTGTAATACCGTTTCCGTGCAGTTCATATAGTAACCACTCAACAAATATGTGTGTGTACTACATAGGTATGTGTGTATATACATACACACAAATATATATGGTAGCTAGCACATATGTTAAGAGCTAATACATGTGTGTATACACACATATATGCTAGTTTTTACATATATACACATAAACTAGCTCTCCATATATGTGCTACATATTATGTATACATACATAGACATATATTTACATATATAAAAATGTGTATAATGTCCATGATACAATGGTTTCAAATTTAGTATCTTAATAACTTAGCATCAGTTTAGATAAGAAGTTAAAGGGAAGGGAGGAGAATTCAAGCTTAGGTGACATGGAAAAAATTGGCACCATTCACAGAAATAGCAAAATCAAAAGCAAGAGTTGGGGGTAAAATGCAAGGAAGGGTAATGAATTTGAGGTTCATGCCGGAACATGTTAGATTTAATTTACTAAGTGGGAGCCCAGGAAGATAATTTAGGTGGTCGGATGTGAAAGATTAATAATGCATAATAAAGTAATTAGGGAGAAAAACAATATCTTAATTCCAAAGTAACTGGAATGAAATTGTCAGATTTTAATATATGAATATGTATATTTCTATTGAAACAATAGTAAGCAAAGAGCAAAAACTTTAATGACATGAGAAGAATGTATTTACAGTCATTTCTTTAAGTCCTTATATTTGAAATATATTTGAAATATATTTGAAGACATGGTATAAAGTTACATTGCATTCATTATGTTTTCATCTTTGTAATGCTTCAGATGAGCTTCAGGTGAGATGCTGCTTTGTCAAAGTGGGTGCACGTGTCAGATGTCATGTACTTTTAACTGGAATAGTATTAATTTATTAATGTTCAACTATCAGAATGAAAATCATGGTCAGACGTAAATATGTATGACTGATTAGTGTAGATGACCTTTATATGCTATATTCTATGCCACGTTGACTTTACATCTTCCTCAGGATTTTATTGTTGCGTTGGTATTTTCTCTCTAAACTGTAGATAAGACGAATTCCTTGGAGAATACATAGGTGGTAAGGATACAGTTTGATCTGAACCCAAATTCTATGTGATTTAGACAGTACTTCGATGTGTGGCGTAGTTGCCAGAAAATATTATTTTACCCAATAGTCATCAAAATTAAACATTTTTATTGGTTAGAAATGTCCTCAGGAGTATTCTGTACCTAAAGATTCCCTATTCCATGG
Source organism: Lyroderma lyra (assembly GCA_004026885.1). Classification (NCBI taxonomy): domain Eukaryota; kingdom Metazoa; phylum Chordata; class Mammalia; order Chiroptera; family Megadermatidae; genus Lyroderma; species Lyroderma lyra. The sequence goes on from PVJL010008929.1 coordinate 54,603, forward strand.
GGGTTCTGCTCAGTCACAGAGGAAGTTGTAATAAAAGTTCTCTCACGGTAAGACACTTAATTTTACTTCAGCTACTGTCTCCTCCCACTGCCTATAAAAAGTTTATGTACCACAGACCATAAAGAATACAACCGAAGACAGAGACTCACAGGACAGGGCTGAGGTAATCCGTGCTCTGCAAACACTCTTCCCATACACCATTTGTAGAAAAGTGCATAAGACATTTTAGACATCTGTTTTTGAGGTTATGACAACTGAAAACCTCTACACACCTCAAACAGCTTTGAAAACTTGAACACAATCTCCCATACTGGAAACTAACACCAGTCAAAATGCATGATCTTAAAGCCACCTATATGCTTCCATATGTCATTTGTATAATTATTCCATTGTCCATTAGTTTAGCACTGAGTATATTTATTCACTGTATCTGGAGACACTTTTTAGAGTTCAAATAGCATTGTAAATGGAAGTAGATCACATAGTTCTTGTCCCTTCACATTTTCAAGTTTTGTCAAAAACCTAGGCCTTGGTCCTTAGAGATGATTGGTACAGAATCCTCCAACAGGAGGGGACGTGTCAGGAAGTCAGCTTCTGAGGTGGCAGAGTTCCTGGCTCCTCTATGGTTGGGCCACACATTGACTAACAGGCAGCACAGGCAAGTGATCACTCACAAAAAGCACTGTAACAGGTGGCTTGAAGGCGACCTCCATCAAGAACCCAAATTGTTCCTGATCGATGATCACTCAGAGGTCAATCAATATTTTCTCTATAAATAAAGTGTTATAAATTTCACCTGAATTCTTGAAAGTGTACTCCATACCATAAAAATATTTTAAAAAATTATGAAAATAAAGCACAACTATAAGCTTTTGAAATACTTATGAAGTCAAACTAGATAGGATTGGTAAACGACCCTTATGGTGGCGGATTCTCCTCCATGAGTAAAAATGGCTAACCTATTTCAAAGGCAAATTCAGCAAAGTTGGAAGTGTGTATTCTTTCAGTAATAGTAAACCTTCTTTTTGGGAAACAAACACTTCCTTTGCACAAGGATCAAAATTAGATTCATTTTAAATTTGCTATGTATTAAAAGCCTTTGAATTGGTAAATGCTAGTGACAGGTTTGCTTCTAATATTTGCACAGTCTGAGGCCTGCCTACTCCATATTGATTATCAGACTATAGTCATGGCCCTGCCTGGTTCTCACCAGATAGCTCTTGAAGATTGTTCCCTTATTCACCCTGCTGCTGAGGCTCAGGAGTATTGTCCTCCTCTGAGCTGCATCACTCCCTGTAATTCAGGCAGCCACCTGGATTTGCTGGCACAGGGCAAGGCAGAGGCTGGTCTGCCGCTGAGGATGCTGGGCTGTGACTGGAATTGCCCAGCCCAGAATGGGGCTGACCTGGACAAGCCCCTCTGGGAACCAGGGCAAACAGGGTCTCCTCCCACTCTCCTTACTTTTCCAACTCAGGATTTCCAGGAGTTCCAATCACTTCCAAAAGCTACACTGTCCCAGCATGAGGAGGGATGAGATGCAGTTATTTGGAGAATCCAGAATGACTAAACACCTACTTGGGGTGATTTGAGGCAGCCACTGAAACAAAAGTGGCTCCTTTCCCTGGCTGCCAGGGCAAGAATGATTTTCTCCACGCCCCTGCCTGCCCCACCCTCTAACAAACACATCGGTTACTCTCAGCCTTTCATCGTCTGTGTATTTTGGAGGTAGGGGTGGGGAGACATTTGGTTCCAAACATTCCTCCCAAGTAATTCTGTTTGTTCATCCAATCGGTTACTGAACTTGCAAAATCTTCCTTAAAATGTCAAAAAGAAAGAAAAAGTTCTTGTATTTTGGTGTTTGAGATATGTGTTGGTTCCCTTAACATTGTGTGGGGCCCAGCTCTGGGGTCTTGGAAAGCGGGACCGACTTAGAAGAGATTCACCTTGTTCACACGGTAAATCATCTTCACTGCTTTGCTCCAGTGTCTAGTGACTCAACCACGTCTGCAGGAGAAGCTTCTAGTCACCTAACTGCCATTTCATTCAAGTTGCATTGTTTCTTATGACACAGTATTTAGTATCAAGCCTTTCAAATCTTGAAAGGTAGAGTATCTCCTTCCTTCTTATGGTGAGATTGAGTTTCTGCAAGAACAAAATTCACCACACCGAACCTCACTTCCCATAAGATTCACTTGTCTCTATCCCATGTTGTTCTCTGGGGTGATCAGTCAGTGCCGTACCTGGGACCTGGCCCCCAGATTTAGAATGTGACCCAGGGTTATGCAATCTGAGTATTTCATGGCCTGGTAACATGATTGACAACTGTCAAACGAGGCTAACCAGTCTACAATTCTGAAAGAGATAGTGGAAAGAGAGCACTCTCTTCCTCAGAAATCAAGAGCATGTAGAATTAGGGCTGCCTGTAATCATCTTGTTGCCTCATGGAAAGAACCTCTGAAACTGAAGCCAAACAGCATCAAGGAGATATGGCAGACAAAGTCCTAAGGACATTGTTTTGAGCTTTGAATCCATCTGTGCCCACGCAACATAGCCAACAAATCCCCTTGATTTGGTTTAAACTAGCTTGAACTGGGTCTGTGTCACTTGCAACAAAAAGTGAGCTGAATAATAGACATTAATTCTGTAAGCAACAATCCCATCTGATCCCAGGCAAATCTGTCTAAATGCACACAGGCACATCATTTTAAAAGCTAAACTTGCCTCTTTTTTTTTGTTCCCCGTGAGGAAAAATCTGCTTTTCATCCTGACCAACCAGTCAAAATTCCACCACTTCCCTATAGGTTCTATTCCCAAAACTACTGCCACAGTTTATCCTGAATATTCTTGTATCCATCTTCTCCTCTCTTCTTCTACTGTTGTAATTTATTCCATATTCTCATTATTTTTTTCCTGAACTGTTGTAAAAACCTTTTTCTAACTGGTTTCCCCTACCTCCAGTTTTTCTCACTTCCAAACTCTATTTCATGTTGCTGCCAGAGTGAAATTTCTGAAGTGTACGTTTAAACCTGTGACCCTCCCCCGTCCCACATTTGTGGCTTCAATCGCTCATCATTGCAGAAAAGATGAAGTTCAAACTCCACAGTATGGATTAGATAGCACCTTTATAATTTGGCCTCAGCCTGAACATTTTGGCCCTGGCCTTCTGCCATGACCCCTCAAATAATCTGTGGTCCACCTGCAATAAATCACTTCAGCTCCTTGGGAATACCAATGTGTTGGTACATGTGTTTTCTCCTTTACCTGGAATGGCCTTTTCAGTATTTTTCCTGAACTGAATACTGAAAAGTGCTTTTCTAGATTCAATTTAGCCTTGCCTCCTTCTAGTAGATTTGGTCTTTCAAGGTTCTGTATAACCTGGAAACCCCAAATCCTTCTACTTCATCAACTCAGCATTCTATTTGCATCTATCGTTCTTAAATTCACTGAGAATCTGTGAGGTGTGATCACAGAGTAACAGGAGGTAGTGAAAAACGTGTCCTAAAACTTTTCTGTGAAGAGGCAATGGTTAGTATCTATTGTTCTGGAAGCCAAGACGAATGCAAAAATTTAGAACTCTCGATCTTATGTTGTTTGGCTGGCTTAACGTATCCATGATTGCATACTGTGGCCCCATGAGATAAGCCCCAGATTTGTACTGGTATGTGCTAGAATCACAGAGGGCACTCCATGCTGTGTGTGATCTGCCTACTTCTTTACTAGGGTCCAACTTGTAGCTCTGTATCTGCATCTCTAAATTAGGGTTTCTCTTTGGACATATCCTCACGGTCTCTGACTTGGCTTCCCACCATACTCTTCCCACTTGAGGTTACTTTGTAGGGTGTACCTGCTGTAGCCAGCCTATTGGAACCCACCCCTTACACATACTCCCCACTTTGGGGCATATGGACACTTCTTGATACTGACTAAGCCACCTTTTAAGTCTGGTTAGCAGGAAATATGGATGTTAACATAGTCATGAGCACAATTTAAAGACCTAACAGTAATCATAAAATCCAACTAGATTTTTTTTTCTTTTTTTTTTTTGCAGTTACTTAGCATGCCTTCCTCTGCCTTGCTTTTTGGCCTCTAAATAGAAGGAAACAAAAGTTCCTGTTTATTTCTCTAAAGTGCCTGTCTGCAACACTGATTTGTTCATTTAGAATCAAGAGAATAGTTGAAGCCAGCAACAGTGTGACTCATTCATCTGAAATAATTATTTCAGTTCATCTCAGCAGCCTGGATTGTTGAAGCTCTCCAAGGCAAGAATGCCTGGGTAAAGGGGCTTTACCATTAACTCCTGGACCCCAGGATGCCAAATGCTGGGTTTCTGGAGTCCTAGGTGTGCTGCAAAACCCTCGATGCCCAGGCGAGACATGCTGAATACATTGTGTGCATTCTGTTAAATACATCAAGGTAATAATTACTTCCACATTTCCCCTTTTAAATACACATTTTTACTCAGGGCCACAGCTTGCCCTTACATACACCCAATGCATTTCAGATTTCTGTGTAATTTAAAGAAAAAGTGTTGCTGAGGTGAGCCAAATTTATATATGAGTTCTTTGTGTAAGTTATTTCAGAGCTACAAAGGCTGTGTCCCTGTGTTATACGCAGTTTGTTTCCCCATAATGGCTTTCTGCCATCGATTGGAATACCTTTCTTACAGTGCCCTAGATCCCCAAATGAAAAAGTTTACTTATTTTTTTTTATTATTTTTTTAAAGAAAGACTTCTTATGTATGTTTCTAAGACAGGAGGGCTGGTTTACATTTTCAGTACCCTCAATGTGGATATAGTAAAAGAGGTGATATGGTGTGGGATGGGGGTGGAATACTGAATTGTAATGCCAGTGAAAAGAATGGTCTTGTTCTCTTGCTTTGGGAGCAAGTAAAAATATGAGTTTTTACTCTATAGAAACTAAGGATGAAGAGTATTACAACGTGTCTGTATAAGATAGGGCAAATATGATAAAACAGTCTTTAGAAAACAAAGTACATTCATAACATTATTTATGAATAGAATCAGCCTCTGTTGCATTCACTTTCTTCCTTAGAGAATGTATATAGGCATTTAGTTTTATAGTACTTTGAAACCTACCTTACATTTTTCAATGAAATGACTATTTACACTACTCTCTGTTCAGCATCAATAATATCATTTCAGAAGGACAGTGTTCATCTCTACAGATCTGGGTTTCATTAATATTTAGGAATGACTTCAAAATTTCTTTTTTCATATGTCTCCCATATAGCATTTGTTTTCTTAGTTTCAACTGCTCCTTCTAATTATATTTGAGTCAGGAATATTTGGGATTTGACTTGGGGGGCATAGATTCTCTTTATGCGTTGTTTTCACATTTTCCTAAAACAGCTGACAGTTTATGGATGTATTGGGAAGTCCCTAGATTTTACTATGTTTCTTACTATCATCCATGCCTTCTATAAACATTATAGTGACTTAAAATGGCATAAAATTTCGTTTTTGGTTTTGGGAACATTAAATTTAAGTGCTGCATCCTGTGAATCAAATATGTGTCTGTTCAGAGACAATCAAAAAGGAAAGCAATTGAAACTTAAGTGCAATGTTGTTTTGTTTTATTGAAAAAAACTATTTAAAAAGCCAGATATTGTGGTGCCAGATACGTTACGTTAATGGTTAACTGCTTGGCATCCTGTCAAAAGGTAGACCTTGTATCTGGAGTAGCCTGATGGGATAAAAAGGTCATAGCTTTGATTTTACTGCCTCTGACTACAGGAAACTGTCTGCTCAAGTTTTACCTGGTTAACCCTGCAAACGGTCGTGTTTTCAGCACCGACGAGGGAAGTTTTGTGGAGAAAGTTATCCAGGCCCACAAAACGTATCATTTTAATGGTGTCCTTAGATTGCTTGAATAAGTTTTAAATTAAAAATTACACTTGAATACCTTCACGTGAGTTAAATCCCAACCAAGACTTCATTGGTCTATATTCCAAATGAGAAGTCTAGAGCTCAGTAAGGTCTCATGAATATACATTTATGATCTTTACTTGAAGCTTTTGGATAAGTGAATCAGAAGTCTCAGTAAATATATTTTGCAACATAATTCCTTTCATCACATTTCTTTCTTTCTATTATAATTAATATATTTATATTTGACTTCTGACTAGGCAGAGGATATCTGAAGGGCAGGAACAATATCTGTGTATCTTTGCTATCAGAAGAGATGCAACTGGGTAAATCCAAAGAACTCAAATGCCTCATCTGCAAAATGGGCCAATGCCACACAGCAGTAGGTACATGTAGTAACGTAAGTGAAACACTTGTACCTGGTATTCAGTGGATGCCAGTTCCTTTCCCGTTCCTGAGCAGTGAGTAGTCCGTTCTTAACAAATTACTCAAATTTATATTCCTTTGGAATTTGCCTTAGTTGATCCTCCAAACAACAACTTAGAAGAAGGTTGTACCTAGAGAATAAAGAGAAAGAGAAGAGAGAATTACCAAATGCTGAACACTTCCTTATGTCTTTAAGACATGCCATGGTACCTCATTTGAGTTGATACTTCCAATTTTTTCTAGTTCCATACCTCTTCCTTGGAAGAAAGTATAGACAAGTGTAAAAGCTTTGGCACTGGTCTCATTGAAAGTGTTCAAATACCAGGTTTTACACTTGATAGTCACATGCATTTGAGAAAATTGTCCTCTCTGAGCCTTTATTGCCCCTGAAAACTTTGAACAAACTTTAACATATATTATGGGAGAGCTGGGAGACTCAAATGAAATGAATGCAAGTCAAGTATGTATCTTAGAACCTGGCACCTGGTTAAATTTGTTAAAATCATTCCCCAAATGTTAGAGATGAAGTTGAAGGTAGAGAGTAGAGGATGAATGCACTGATGAATGGCACACTAATACCATTAGCTAATCTTCCGATAACAGGAAGAGGTAGATCACATTTAATATGGATTTATTCTAATCTTCCCATTTCTCTTAGCAAGTCAATGCCTTGGTCGTCAACTCTAGTAAACTCAGAAGGGAAGTGGGCATTCTTAGCTGCCCAAAGAGAGTGGCAAACCAGATGATGGTGACCCAGTGATTTCCTGTGACTACTGGGCGGTTTAACGACTCGGCAGAGGAGTGCTTGGCAAACGGTACGTCGGGTTACACCCTATCTGTCAAACCAGGTACTCTTTTTTTTTTTTTTTTTCATGGAAAAGACTGATTTTAATTGTTTTCTATGACATTTTTTCCCCAAGAATATTTATTTATTTATTTATTTATTTTTTTAATTCATTTTTATTGTTAGACTTATTGGGGTGACATCTGTTAGCAAGGATTACATAGGTTTCAGGCATACAATTCCACAGTGCATTGTCAACTTGATGCATAATAAGTTCACCACCTAATGTGACCCCTCTTTCCATCCCCTTATATTTAGCTTCCCCCCCTCCTCTCCC